>JBBPSD010000145.1:0-47097 GCA_038093415.1 Xerocomellus chrysenteron | reverse complement strand
TGTCGTCCCCCATTAACCAAAACACTGTAAGGAATATATGTTGGTGTTTGATCTCCCCTCACTGACAATAAACAATGCACAGCTATACTCAAAATTCTCTTTGACGAGACATACCAAAGCGGTGAATGCTTTGTCAATAAGCCCTGACGGATTACTACTTCTCAGCGGAGGTAATTAACACATTTTCTGTCTTGTCCATCCATAACTCATTTGTCCATTTAGGCAATGACAGTCATGTCGTTGTTTGGAGTCTTGTTTCGGGGGAAATGATCCAAGAGTTTTGCGTCCCTTCGGCCGGTTTCATATCTTGTCTAGCTTGGGTCAAGTTTTCCAATGGGGGAGAAGACGCGTTTATATTCGGGGCATCTGATGGGAATATCCACTTGTATGAGCACCGGAAGGATGTTCCACTCTTTGCCTTCTGTTCGATAATCCTCACACATGATGGTGCTATCGAAGGCTTCGCATGGGATTCTGTCCATTGTCGTTTGGCTAGTGTTGGTAATGGTGAAGTCAAGTTATGGAATGTGATCCCCGAATCCAGTGAGTTATATTCGTGGTTATCGACTACAGACTCGTTTACATGCCATTTCAGAAACCCTTGTTTTGTCCCCTATCAATGCTGAGAAGCAACCATATGTCGCCCGCACGGTTCATTTCTGCGACAACGGTTCAAGTTTACTAGTTTCTTATTTAGAGAGTGGTTTTGTGTGCGTGGCACCCTTTTCTTTGGTTCATTGTCCTCACATAATCATAGATATTGCTTCACGATTGATCCATGGGAACTCAAATGGCAGAAAAAAGCGAACAGTCGCATGTATGTGATTATTCATTCGTTTTTTTATTTCTACCTTACCATTGTGCGCAGTGGAAGCACGTGTTTGGATGGACAACAACTTCTTATCACCAACCTGCGAGACGGTGTCGATCGGTATTCACTCCCCACTATGCATCGTGCTCAAAGTTACAGCCATACCATCCTCGTCAATGTACCGTTGCAGATTTCCGTTGCTAGGGAATCTGGCTGGGTTATAGTAGGTGGTGACAATGGCTTTGCGCGTGTCTTTGATTATCAGACCGGTGTCTTTCAGGAGAAACTGGATCATGGCAATGGTAAGTGCCTTTTGAGATTGCAGGCGTGATCCTACCGACACTTTGCCCCAGCTGGTGATATTATCGTGGCCGTGACTGTATGTTTCTTTCTCCGTTATATCTGTTCCTCGTCTTATTTCTTGTAGGCATACGAAGGCGTAAATGGATGCACTGTCGTAACCGCAAGCGCTCTCGAAGGCCATAGCAGCGTGAAGGTGTGGGGTCAGCGTACTCAGGTAAGCATTCCTTCATTTTCCTCTTCAACGTTAACGTTTCTACTAGAAAACCGTCTCGCCTGTCCCTGCGACCCAAAATTCACGCATGGGCGGTACCATGACTCAAATGATCTTCTTTGCAGTTATCTGCATATTTGTGAACCTTGCCATGAGGTACCTTCCCCCGTCCCTGCCTGATGTTTTCCTCGTAGCAAGAGATATCGGACGCTCCGCGATCAAACACCCTCTCACGTCCAGTAGTGATTGAATATGTGTACTACCAAATGATGTTCCATTGCGCATTTATTTCATCCTTGACCGCTCCATACGAATTGTTCTTGACTTGCCTTAATTACTTCAAAAAACACTGTCTGGCGTGGAGTGAGTGGGCTAGACGTATCACGTATTACCACTCTATACACACTGCTTCCCCCTCGTACGGAACAAAACCCGTAATTCAATAGTACACCGGTGTACACCCTTCTACATTCCGTCGAAAGCCTGCTGAGGTGGTGAGTTTGGTTGAGAGGTGATCGAATAGTTGCTTACTCTATCCAAAGGTTTAATCACAAGTATTCCGTCGACCCACGGCATGCTTATCGCATGGTAAATCACCCCCTTCAGAAGGGGGACAATGCACAAGTCGTTCGCATAGTCCTCCCTCCACAGCCCTGCTCCGAAATCAGCGTACGGATGAAAAGGGTCCTCCGTACCTTCTGCTATTGGTAAGTTCTTGCGTACTGCTGCGAAGTGTTCCTCCCTTCCACCCGCTAACTTGATACCAAAGAGCATGTCAATCTTCCCCGGCTGAAGATCACCTCCGTCCTTGAAGAATATGTAGCAGTCCGTTCGCGATGCTTTGTGAGTTGCGAACTGTATGCCGGATAAACGACAACGCTTATACACTCTAATCCCAGTCTCCCGATGGACAACTCCTAGGTGCATCAAAACATCCTCCAATTCCCTAGGTATCACGGTCTCTTCATCAGCAGAGTTGGTGTCCGAGCTTGGTCCGTCGCCCTGCACTCTAACTCCATGGAGGAGACTAATGTCCGCATCAAATGAGGTATCGCCTTGCGTTTCCCTGCATTTTTGCAGGATATCGCACGCGCGCTGTACGATCGTCGCAGCCTCCGGATGTTGGAGGATAGCTTTTACTCTTGCACCCGCACAGAAATTCAGTAGCATGGTTTCTTCCAGTTCGCCTTTTGATTGGTGAATTTTTTTGCACCTCGGAATCCATGGCTACTCACCCATTTTGTGGTTCGTTTTAGTCTTTTGTAATTTCCCGATAATCCGCTCGAAGGGGAACATCCACCAGCCGTGCATTGGACCATATTTGAGGAGGAATTCGTGGACATGTAGGGCTGCATGGTGGTTAGGCCTCCAGACGATGTTCGGGAAGATCTCCCTGACGCATTCCACATAATCGCGCATATACTTCAAGTACTGCATCGCATGGTTTTCAGATGTGACGTGAGACGTCCCCCACCTTATGGCCATAGCCAGGAGCATGGTGCTGTGGGCTAGTTTCTTCCTTCGAGCAATCTGTACGTCATCACCACCATCTAACCCCCACATTTTGTAAAGTGTCACAGGCAGATCGAATTCGATACTTGACCTCCACTGTTCTGCTTTGAGTTTGCCGTGAGCTGCGTCACCAAGGTTGATCGGTGGTCCTCGATGCCAGGTTGGTCTTGTTATCGTTCCGAGACATTTCTGAATCTGATTGATTTCGTCGTCAGATAGCGGTTCCCATGATTTCGCCTGTGTCTTCTGGTGCTCTCCAATGCATTCCTCTATAAGGTCTTCTCCCACCAGCATTGCGTATTCCCCCTTCTCTTGGTCGTCTACCTCCATGGGAATTTGTTGATGACCTGATAGAGATGGTAAGGACTTCTCCAAGTTAGTTATGGTATGATTTGAACAGCAAAATGGCTCACCAGGAGCGTGCGGGCCATAACCTTCTTCGTGGGACGCTTTCGCGAAGACTCTAGACCTCTCAGTGAATTCTGCTCCTCCAGAAGCGCACATAAGACAGGAGCCTGCAGGCGAGTCAGCGCTGCCTCCGTTGGATTGCCTCTCAAAATCTTTCTCCCTTTCTCCACTTGTGTTTGGTCAGCAGGTTTGTGCACCGGTGCTTGGGATCTGCTCAAGGTTTGATTTTCCTGCTTATCAATGACGATCAGATTCCTGAACTGAAACTGCGCCAGCCCGAGGAAAAGGTTATGCATGCCGTCAATGGCGAGGAAACGAGTGGGGTCCCAATACGGGAGGCGAAGAAGCTCGGACCAGCGTATCCCAGCCTCTTTGAAAATTCTGCCTTGTTCTTTCTTTGTCTCTGCATCTCTCCACCTGGTGGCAGCATCACGGTATTCCTCCAAAGTACGCCGCTTCCACCTGTCCGTATTGAACTCCCCGATATTTGACTTTTGTAGCCAGCAGAGGTTACAGAGATGTCGCGAAGTGGGGGCCGCAAAGCCACTAATCTTGCGAGCAGCTGGCATGTCGCTGATGACGAGAGCAATCACGGATCGTACCAGGCGGCCCGTAGCGTGAGCGATAGTTTTTGTGAACCAAGTCCCTGCCTTCCAGGAAGCCAAGAAGGAGTCGACGAGTGGTCGGAGGAAATGATTGATTTCGTCCAGAGAAGGTTCCTTGGGCCCGGGGATGACGCCCACCAGGTAAATGTTTTCCGGTTTGTAACGAAGACTTGGGGGAAGGTTGAGAATACTCATTGCTATTGAGCCCACAGACTTTTTCTTCCCGGCAATCTTGTTTCCGAGAGGATTGAACCAGTCTATGGAGAGACTCCATGCCAGCCGCAGGTCGCTCCTTTTCAATCCATCGAGGAAGACTTTACCGTCGGGACCAACAATCTCGGTGATCGCTGTTCCGTCCTTAATATCCCAGAGTTGATGTACTTCATTCAGCAGTGTTCCCTGTACCAATGCTTCTTCTATCCCTGGGCGACTCAACAACGACCCCAAAAAGTCGCCGTAATCCTGAACCACAAATGGTTTAATCGGGCGAGTTTTTTTGGTGCCGCCATGCTTTGTTACTCTGACCAGTAGGTGTCCGCAAGGTTTGCTACCTCTGTACTTTTTGAATGTGCAACGCTCAGGGTAAGCACTCCCTTCCCCCTTTCTGGAAGGAGGATATGTGCAGCAGCAGCGGGGGCAAGTTGCGTATGTATGGGTGGAGGGATCGAGCTCGAATTTTTTGCGGACCGTACGTATGTCGCTGGGGAGGTATTCACTACCTGATTGACTCTTTGCCTCCGCAGGATGGCCATGGATCGTGGTGAGCAAGAGGTTCAGCAGGCCTAGCAGGGCATTGCTCCAAGGGCGCGTGATATGGCCGAAAACGTTTAGAACAAGTGCGATGAGCATGGACAAAAGGATAGTTGGGTTTGCGTTATAGAAGCCATGGTGAGGTTTCCGTTCTGCCAACAGATGAATATCAAAGATACGACTGCTGAAGGCATCTCACCAGTATGAACTATCTCCGCGGCCTGGCTCTTTTGGTCGTCGTCCTCTGGAGTCCGAGCCTCCAAGGTTCTCTTGATGCTTTCCACTGCCGCAGAAACGTTATCCATGCTTTTGGCCAATTCGTTGTAGAGCAATTCGCTTGCTTCATTCCCTGTGGTATCTAAGTGCGCGATCTTCTTACTTTGCTCCGCTAGCCAAAGTTTTTCCTCTTCCAGTTTTTTCAAAACAATTTTCTCCATTCCCCGGGCATCCAGGCCTTCCACCAGTATGGAAATCTTCTTCGTCCGCTCATGTAGCTCGTGGTCTTGCATGGCAAGCACAGCGAAGGTCTCATCCAGACTACTGTTGGACCGTAGTGAAGGAGCAGCATTATGTACGGTTGTGGCCGCTGGTGTGGAAATCTGACGCTCCAGAGCCAAGGTTTCGTTTTGCAGGGCCATCTTTGAAATATCCCGAGAGAGTTGGTCGATTGACACCGCATTCTGTATTGTCGTGGCCGCTGGTGCGGAAATCTGATGCTCCGGAGCCAAGGTTTCGTCTTGCAAGGCCATCTTGAAAATATCCCGAGAGAGTTGGTCAATAGACACGTTCTGTAGTATGTATCGTCTCAGATTGTCTCTTGACCACCGTGCTTCTCTAACTTGCCTCTGACATATTCTTTACCGATAGCCCGTCCATCATCTCGCAAAGGTGTGTCTAGACAATTGTCATTGAGTGACCCGCTGGTGATAACTGAACGAAGGAAATACATCGATGGACGCCGCTCCATGGTTCTTCTGGCTCTTCAAACTAGACTCGCCGAGGTCGTTGCGCTCATGATTCCGTTTTTCTTCCTTGCTGACTTCCCTTCCTGCCTTTCCACAGATTGTGCAGACGCAAAGGACCATGGCAGGGAGCGAACGGCAGTCAAAATGTGGTAGTCAAAAATCTGTGCAGTTTATAGTGTATACATTGCATGATGGACTACAATGACCTCCATGAAATATCTAGTCGACAAGAGGATCCCGGCATGATCTTGTATTTTGTCACCTTGGCAACCCGCTCTTCTCCGCCTCTTTTATTCTCGACAATGGTACATTATTACATAGTTTCTTCTTTAGTCGATTCCATCACAATAGGCCTAACCACTTTATTAACCTGCGTAATACCTGTCCCTGGTAATCCCGCCCGCAAGCCTGACCTTCGAAATGGTCGCCGTCGTGAGTGGCTGAGCTATCTCCCTCTGGCCAAAGTTGATGGTATTGCCAGCGTCGCACCCGCCAGCATCGCACTCGCCAGCATCGCACCTGCCTTGCCCCTGCCGCTGAGACACCAGCAGTTAAACACAGGTGTCCCACGTCGAAAGAAAGCGTATGTCAATCCTTATATGATTTTTCTTTCTTTAATGATGTTGGTGCCAGCGTCGTACCCGTCGTGTTCGTGTATGTTGATCTTCATTCGTTCCTCCCTTTCTTTGACCATGTGACAGACAGATTTTTTTTTCTTACTGCAAGAAATAACAAGCACCATTTTTGCGGTTGCTCTGCTCGGCATTGCTTGTCGTTTGGCACATTGGGGCCTGCAGTTGGCCTTGGCTCCCTTCGTCACTCTGACCGGCCTCTGACCGGACCCCTGAGTGGACCCCTGAGTGGACTACTCATAATATTCCGCCACCGAGTTAAAATCTGTTGACAAATATGTAGCTGCAAAGTACTTTTGTAACATAGTCCAAACATCTGTTTTTCTCATGCTCAAACTCGGTTGCTATGCCCGAGTTAGGATTAGATCTCCAATATGTTCTATGGACATACCCGGCAACGGATGCTGCCTCTGTTACGCGAAAATAATACTTATTTTATTCAGAATCAGTGCTGAGATATGTCAGTGGCACAGACTTGGAGTTATTGTTTTGGATATATGTAGCCAAATTGTTCTTCCTCTTATGGAAGTATAAGTTTATTCGACCGAGTGAAATACTGTTTCTGAATATGTTAAGCAATATTTATTGATGACTTTTTCATTTCCCGAGGCGGAATTTGTTTAAGACTATGCCCCAGCTAAGTTGTCCGAACTTATCCGAGCTTGCCCGAGGTGTATGATGCTTTCTTTCGGATGTGCAAGCTCCTTAGGCGCATCGTCAAGTTGTTAGCATCTATGTCTACGCGTCGACACAACCACAGCGACGATACTTCCCGCCGTCACAGAGACGTTCCAGAGTCCGTTCCCCGTCATTCGCGGGAGGTATTGCGTCCGTTCGTCGCACGGAAACATTTTTAATGATGATATACGACAGACGATGGGATCTTCCGCCATCGCGACGCCCGAATCTTCGTCGTCCACTCGAGGCGCTCCTTACCCCACTGCCTCCCATGTTCGAAACGACAACGTCCCTAGTCATTCCCCATCTGAATCCCATCTCCCTCGCGACGCGCAACAGGGAGTAGACACGGGACGAGATGGCGCAGAACACTCTAAAGGATCGGCTACATCTCTCACCAAGGACCAAGGATCCATGCACGGTGCTTTGCAACCGCAGTCCAGACCACCCAGAGAGGAAGATCAGCACCGGCATATCGACGATAGGCAGGATACAACGCGTGGGCCGCATTATTCATCGCTGACAGAAAATTCCGATATCCATTGCCCTCCCCCCGCACATACCAAGGATGTGCAGCCGATCGCTTCCCCATCAGCGAGTTTTCAACACCAGTTCGAGGCACAGTCGAGGGAGCTCAGTGCTCTCCAACACGAACGTCGAGCCGCACTCGAGGAAATGAAAGAATTAGCGGACGCCTATGCGGTACTCCGACAGAAGTACGAGGATCGATCAAGGAAGCTGAGTGCTGTGCGCCAGGAGCGTCAGGAAGCACGGGAGCAAAGAAAAGAGGTCGTCGGTGACTATGAGACGCTCAGACAACAGTACGAGGAGCTGACGGAGAAGCTCAATTCTGTGCGTCAGGAGCGTCAGGAAGCACGGGAGAAATGGAGAGAGGTCGGCGATGCCTATGAGACGCTCAGAAAACAGTACGAGGAGCGGACGAAGAAGCTCAATTCTGTGCGTCAAGAGCGCGAGGCCGCGCTCGAGCAAAGGCAAAAGGTGGAAGAGGACTATGCCGCGCTCAGGCAAAAGTATGAGGTGCAGAAGAACGAAAACAACGTTCTAAGTGGCAGGTGCCATTCATTAAAGGCGACCCTCGATCAACGTACGTTGGAACTACAAGGCGTTCAGAGGTTCCTCACGACCGCGGACACCTTTTCGGGCTCAGAGGTCGTCAACATGCTACGGAAGCTCAACGAAGAGGTGCAGCAGAGCACCACGTTTATGACCGAGTGGGTAATCGAGAACTTTGTGTTCGAGACGCCGCGTACGGATAAGGCGGCTGCGCAGAGCATTGAACGGACAAGGGCGTCAGAGACCTTGGGCCTGAGGTTTATGCAGCTGCTAGGGACGAAGAAGCACAAAGACAACCCTATCCTTGTGGAAATGGCGTTTCGGGCCTATCTGATATACGAATTGCACTGGGTCGCGTCGCAATGGAGCATCGGAGAAGAAGAGCAGTCGCACAAGGTGTACATGGATGCAATATACCAGAAGATACGGGAGGCAGGTGAGGCACTTTTGATACATTGGGGGATCATGCATGACACTTTTGACAGAGGGACAAGCCGTATCTGGGAACTGGCGTGCCCTCACACGCGCACATACCCTGCCCGCTTGTATCAGCGATCCTGAACTCGCGCACACCATTGACACGGCCGTCACCTCGGGTTTCTCTGACGTGCTTGTAGCAGCGGGTTGCACCGCATCTAAATCTGACATAACATCTGCGCTCTGGTTGAAATTTGGAGAGCAAATCCACCATTTCATTTCGCTTGCTGGACAAGTCAATAAAATTATTGGTGTGGGGGTGATCTCGGAGGATTTCGAAGTGCTGGTGATATGGCCTGACGAAGATTTTGACGAGCAGACGATGGAGGACTCGTATGAAAATGGCGATAGGATGCAAGGAACAGAAGGACGCCAGGAAACTGTGCTGTGTGCGACGGAATTGGGGTTAATGCAGCGAATGAGCGTAGGAACTGGCACAGGACAGAAGGGGAAACCATCCGAGTTGATCGTCATCAAGCCCAAGGTGGCTCTCGTGTCAGTGATCGACATCCTAGACGACTAAAGTCTAGCTTGGATTTCACTACTAGTACTGATAACCCGACGCACCAGCATCCGTGGTATAACCCGCTGCGTATCTTGTACAATCCTACCATCATCTTTCGTTGTATAATATGGATGTATAAGTGTGATCGGCAACACACGAACCCGAACATACCGACTGGTCTTCTCGATCTGACTGCAAAGCCTCGCACGAGGGCGCACATTGACCTACAAAGGTCAACTCTGGCGTAAAATGAGAATCCCCGGAGGGGTGTCGAAGATCACCAGCAACGATTCAGATCCTACACAACAAAATCCACGGCACTCATGGCCAACAATGACATCGCACTCCAAATCTGATATACCCTGGGGTACGATTCCTGAATGTAAGTTTCGGCGCATCGAAAAAGGCATTTGATGAAATCTGTCAGAACATGGACGACAGGTTTGCCTCTTCGAAGGGGTGGGATGTCATGGTCCTTGATGTGCGCGGATAAGATATATTTGGAGCGGTGGTGAAACTTCCACCTGGCACGATGGGTGAATGGGGAATAAGAAGCGTCTCGAGTCGTCGATGACTGACTACTCCAACTTCACCCATTTTTTGGTCA
Source organism: Xerocomellus chrysenteron (assembly GCA_038093415.1). Lineage (NCBI taxonomy): Eukaryota > Fungi > Basidiomycota > Agaricomycetes > Boletales > Boletaceae > Xerocomellus > Xerocomellus chrysenteron. The sequence continues at coordinate 37,559 of JBBPSD010000145.1, read as the reverse complement.
TTGCCACCTCTGTCACCTCGCCCTTGAGCGCCTTGTAGCCGACCTTTTTTAGATTTCCCTCGGAGCCTAAGTATATGACAGATGGGGTTTTGAAGTCGCCTATTTGTCCCTGTCCAGGGTATCTAGTACCGAGTCAAGACGGGATAACGATAAAAAGGGGGTAAAGTTACTTCATCACTGATTGAAGCTGAGAATTTCCCCCGGTTGGAGGATACAAAACGAGATGCCACTGTAAGTGGTACCAATATCAAAGGCAAGGACGAGCTGACGGGTTAACCCATCGTATGGTTTTCGCTGGAGTATGGCTCGGCCGCGATTCAGAGGGGATTGGGTTGTGACCCTGAGGCGCAGTTTATATACACCGATACGGGTCGGATGAACGTCCTCAGGAACGGCAGTGACGGGAAGTCGAGAACCAAAGGGCACGCGGGCCACAAGGCCCCTGCCGCAGGCTGATGCCATATCATGATGAAACACAGCCGGTTCTCAGCTTCTTAATGCCTCACCTACAGCTGGCCCACTGCATGCCCCATGGATCCGTTACTTCTTGAATTCCGTTCGTGTTGCCATGTCGCTCACCAACTTCTTAAATAGGATAACGCGGAGAGCCCCTGAGGACCAGCGAAGACAAATCATCAAAATCATGACATTCAGAACATTAGATGACAAGGCTAGTGAGGGATACACGTTCTGCGCGATGCCCAGGTAAATGCGTGGTGACGAACACACATGGCTAGGCACCAGCACCAGCGTGACCAGGAAACTCGACGACCTTCAATCTTCATCGTATATAATCACCGCGGGACTTCTGTCGCACGACGTCAGACGGAAGAAAAAGGAAACCAAAAGTCACCGGAGCATGACTCACTTTGTCTCAACGCCCTGACAAAATCACAATGACTCTTCAGAAAACCCCAAAAGGAGAACCAGCGACTCACATTCACTTTCCAAGCTACTTGAGCAGTAAACTCCGTGCTCCCGAACGAAATGATCACCTCAAAGGAAAGGCTATAGTAAAGACCCATTGGCCCAAACAACTTTCTCCTCGGGGTCAATGTTTCTGCTGCCTCACTTAGATCAAACCGAACGTAGCAGAGCGTCGAGAATGACTCTATTATAATCAATTTAGAACGTGGTTGCAGAGACGGCGAGGGACTTGCCTTCGTCACGGTCAATCCACTGCGGATCTGACGAAGTGCCTCGATAGCACAAGATGGGCAACATCTTGACACCAAACTCCGCCCGAGTCACTCCATACAAGGAAAACGAACAACGAAATTCCTTTAGTTCACTGGCTTGAACGCCCTATAAGAATTTAGTTGTCGGCTTCGAATGTTGCTCGACGAACAAACAGAAACCAAACCTTGCGGAGAACTCCTTGAAATGCCTTCGGGACAAGAAGCAGCCCAGATGCACTCGTATACCAGGTTTCTCTCCTGGAAAGATGTTCAAGATTCTCCTCGTCGACCATGTCTGCATAGGTCGTGCCATATGTAGCACGTGCAACGCGTGATTTCACCAGATTATCGACGAGGAACGAAAGTGCGCCATCCGGGACCGCTTTATGACTGTACCCCGTTAATGGAACTCTCTTCCTGTGCCCAGACAAGAAGCGTACGTACACTCTACTCGGACGAGAAAGCTCGATACCTTGTGACTTGAAATACGTCTCAAGTTGTGACCAGAACCAATCGCTCGCTCCGAACCCACCGATAAGGAACGCCATCTACAGTCACAAACAAATGAGTCCAGTGTATAAATTCAGACCTGGAGAGTAGCACCCACGGTGATGGGCATGGTCACATAGCTGCGCTGCTGTTCGAATGCATCAATGACAGCGCTGATGGAATCGTCGAAAAGTTTGGTGACTTCTTGCCTAGATGCACAGCAATTGGTCATCACAGGCAGCCTATCAGCCAACGGCGGACACAGATCTTACCCCGAAAGTCTCAATTTTCCAGCTCTAATGTCATGGTCCGGGTCATTCTCGCGGAGACTGCCCACCTTGATGTAAGCCGGTTGTTCAGCATTACAAATGTGAAGCTTTGTAGTCTCGTCAAACGTATTTGTAATGTCGTCTATCATTTCTGAACTGGAGTAACGCGAGCCTTGTAACTTTTCTGTTTTGGGAGCCTGTCAGCGTACGAAGACAGTGAAAATGTCACCTACTTTGCAACAGCTCCCTTGCTCTGCGCGCGACGAATACTGAACCCTGGAGACGGCCTGGACATAGAAAGAATGAGATGAAATGTCGTCGCAGAGAAAACAAGGCTTACATTCCGCGGGCGCAATCTCCTCAAACGACGTTGGATCAGACTTCATCGAATACATGCTCAAGTCGAGGGTACCACCACCAGCATCAATGACGACGACTCCCTGACCCTCAGGATACTTTCCTTGATTGGGTACCCCCGACGCAAACAAGTCCCAGATGCAAAAATGAAGACCCGCTTCGCCTTCCGTCAAAAAACGTACGCGAGCACGTCCATCGGGAGTGCTAGGGACGAGCCCAGCAAGCTCGATGGCACGTCGAATTTGTTGCTGCTGGGCACCCTCCCAACCGTTCGGATGCGTAAATATGAACCGGATGTCGTCCTTGACCGATAGCCATATATACCTGGGGTACGATTCCTGAATGTAAGTTTCGGCGCACCGAAAAAGGTATTTGATGAAATCTGTCAGAACATGGACGACAGATTTGCCTCTCGGAAGTGGTGGGATGTCATGGTCCTTGATGTGCGCGGATGACAGATGTTTTGGGCGGAGGTGAAGTTTCCACCTGGCACGATAAGTGAATGGGGAATAAGAAGTGTCTCGAGTGGTCGATGACTGACCACTCCAACTTCACCCATTTTTTGGTCATTGCCATCTCGATCACCTCGTCCTTGAGCGCCTCGTAGCCGATCTTTTTGAGATTTCCCTTGGAGTCATAGTACATGACAGATGGCATTTTGAAGTCGCCTACTTGTCCCTGTCCAGGGAATCTAGTACAGTGTCAAGGCGGGATAAAACGATAAAAGGGGAGCAAAGTTACTTCATCACTGATTGAGGTTGAGGAACTTCACCTGGCTGGAGGATACAAAATGAGATACCGCTGTAAGTGGTACCAATATCAAAGGCAAGGACGAGCTGACGGGTTAACCCATCGTATGGTTTTCGCTGGAGCATGGCTCGGCCGCGATTCAGAGGGGAGTGAATTGCAGTGACTTAGACGCTGTGGCGCAGTTTATATTCATTCCAGATACCCGTGCCAGGGCACAAAGCAACCACAAAGGAGACTAATTGAGTAGGAACGATTGAAAGAAGCTGGACCCCTGTTCTACACATGCTGTACAACATTAAGGCACTTCGTCAGTCACAGACATGTCACAGGGTCACATCCAGGCACTGGTACGAATTGACCATTCAGTTGTGACAACCAGTTTTTGACGATCTCACTCGATTTTGCTTCAAATAAGCTTGTTCAACTTCGCAGTACTCTAAAATATGCTAAGTCAATGATATCTAGGTGTGGACGGTAGAAAGGTTGTGTAGAACTCTCGGTGCTGCGAAACTAACGAAGTTGCTGTACAGCATAGTTTGCGCCCATGCCGCCTCACGTAGCTGGCCCACTGCCCACCAGGTCCCGCTTTGTACTCAGGTCACCGGTGCCTCTTGAGGCATCCTGTATCACCTCGGGCAAGCTCGGATAAGTTTGGACAACTTAGCCTTAAACAAATTCCGCCTCGGGGAATGAAAAAGTTATCCATAAATACTTTTTAACATATTCGAAAAATGTGTTTCACTAGGTTGAATAAACTTATACTTCCATAAGAGGAAGAACAATTTGGCTACATATATCCAAAATAATAACTCCAAGTCTGTGCCACTGACATATCTCAGCACTGACTCTGAATAAAATAAGTATTATTTTCGCGTAACAGAGGCGGCATCCGTTGCTGGGTATGTCCATAGAACATATTGGAGATCTAATCCTAACTCGGGCATAGCAACCGAGTTTGAGCATAAGAAAAACAGATGTTTGGACTATGTTACAAGAGTACTTTGCAGCTACATATTTGTCAACAGATTTTAACTCGGTGGCGGAATATTATGAGTGGTCCACTCAGGGGTCCACTCAGGGGTCCACTCAGGGGTCCGGTCAGAGGGAATGAAAATGACCGACTGTCGGTTGGCGTCTGCACCTGGTGGAAATGACTACTACACTTACGGAGAATGATGACATCCTAGTTCCGGCGGTAAGGCTCCTGGGATATATATCAGGTCAACATTCACGTATTTAATGATGGCACTTACAAGCGAGGGTAACTCGACGTCCGCGAGCACAGAGAGAAAGGTGCGTTCTCCAGCGGACAAGCCCCTGAACCATACATCATCATACCAATTTCGGGGTAGCGAAGAGATTGCCTTTGTGCGAGTATTTTTCTTGCACGGTTCGTAGTGGCGAGCGAGTGAGGTATTCCCTAGACGCGAGTACATGCTCTCTTCCCTGACTGAGGGCTCGTAAGAGTCCATAGCATGAACCAGCTGCGAGATGCGAGGGCTCAGCCATGGAATTTCGACGCGTCGCACAAATTTTGGACAGACGCCCGATGCGGTGTCAGTTTCATCCCCACTCATCCCCTCCACGCCTAGACGTTCGATAATCTTGGAGATCGCATCCCATTTTCCAGGGTCACGGAAACGATTCTCCCGGGTAATCCTTTGCCGTCTCCGAAATGTCTAGGGGGGACTCAGTAGATATCCATAAGAAAGCTTGCAACGTACACCGTGTTTCCGAGCTGTGGACCTGTCATTCTTCAGCTGCGCGGCTCGTGCAGCATTTTGCTTCGAGATGGCATCCTCTCGTTGCTCATTTGAAGAGGCTTCAATTGCCGCCTTCTGTCGACAGGCTTGAAGGGTCCGGGATAGCTTCTGCGTGCAGATGGAAGAGAGGGCATTGGCATGCATGGTCTTATCGTCGTAAACGATGGTGGGGTATGTTCCTGCCTTGATTTTCGTCTGGAAGTCGATCACTAACAAGCGAATTGTTTCTTGGTTCCAGGGCGACGATTTTAAAGAACTTTTCCAGTCAATAGCAACGTTGTCGATAGCTGGGGGGAAACCGCGATCTCGAATGAATGCTGCAACTTGGGCGGAAGAGGCTTGTGCAGGGATTTGCTGTTTAGAAGATCGGGTGATCATCACACCTTTCTCTACCAAATACCTCCTACATGCCGACTACATAATGATCAGTGGTGGCCAGTGTTATGGTTTCAGCACATGACGTACATGCAAGAAGTTCTTGTGGCCACGAGGTCCAGGCTTTTTCCTGCCTTTTGAGTGGTTTTGAAGTTGATCCTCAACCGTTTCGTCATCACCTTCCCAACCATCGCCTTCGGAATCCACTCGAGTTACGCGTGAACCCTTAGTAGTGCGCTTAGATCCAACGGAAGTAACCTTGGCATCAATAAATGCCTCTAAACGAGGGATGCAGGCATCCAGTACCCCACGGACTGTCGAGTCAACTATTTGATTGGAATTCAAGGAGAGCTGCTCTGTAACGGCGCGCTCGATGACACTTTGGAGAGACTCGGGTACTTGCAATGGTCGCCCTGGAGTAGTCGTTGGGTCCAATTGTATCGGATGAGAGGGGGAAAGATCTGATTGCGTTGAAGGGGGGGGACCGGTCAAACCAACGTCATCTCGACGGTGCTGTGGCATTGTTGCTGGCACTCTTGCCACCGGTTTATTGGTGACGACGGGAGCGCCAGAGAGGGGATGTTACGCTTGACTCGGGTAGAGGCAAACATAGACTCTTTAAGACGAAGAGTGACAAGGTTTCCTCGAAGGGCGTCTTCGAAGAACAAGGTACAAGGGATCCTTGAAGGGCTTCTTCAAGGGACGTAGGTGCTGGGGGCTTCCGCAGCTAGTCCTAGCGACAGTTGGTCGCGTAAGACGTTGACAAGGTGTTTACAAGGGAGCGTACACTCAAGAGTAGTACGAGGACTCAGAGAGATCCAGGGAGAACAGAGTAGATTCAAGTTAGAGATACAAATACAAGAGATGCCGTCTATATAAGTGGAGACCCGGCGCACGGACCAAGCAGTGTCCTTAGTAGAAAAGCTAAGGCGGATATAAAAGGTAGGTGGGCCGTGCGATTAGAAAGGAAGCAGGCTGTGCAACACGTTGCACATGAAGTAAAAGATGTCCATGAAAGCGTAAGACAGAAGTGGGCCATGCACGGCGTAAAACAATAGAAGCCGGGTTTAGGCGTAAGACATCCTAGCAGGATGGTGCGAAGTTAGTTCAACGAAAGAGCGAGTCAAGAGACGAGTGATGACAAAGAAAAGAGAAATCGTAACAGGGGATCGCGCGATATGGAAATCCGAGAGGCGAGCGCAATGCTGGCGTCGACGGGAGCGCCAGCGAGGGGGTCAAGCGATATGGAAGTCTGAGAGGCGATCGAAGTGCCGGCGTGGACAGTTGGAGTGTCGTTGGGACGCAAGGTCATTGTTTCAACAGCCATCTCATCTTCGCCAGAGGATTGAGAATGACTATTCTGCTGAGGAGAGATTTGGGAATGTCTTCGCAGGCGAAATGACCCTAAACACTACCATTAGCTAACAAAACATATGTTCAAGGCCATTGGAAACGGACCTGGCATAGGGCTCGAGGAGCGACTACTTCGAGCACGTACATATTCTTCTTTCCACCGGACCCGACCGCGAGTTGAGGGTCGGGACATAGCCGTCGCATACGGTGACTCGGATGTGGTCCCGGAATCGAAACCATTCTGTCAGAGGTTCTTCAAGGATCTCGAAAAAAGTAGACTAACGGAGGTACTTACAGACTGAGCATTGAGTCGCGGAGTACTAGGACGGTTCGTTTGAGTGCTAAGGGTAATTAAGTCATTCGTGGTATTGTATACCTGAACTTCGGTGGGAGGCGCGCTACAGGAGGTAGTTGGGCCGTCATTGAGTACCTGTGGAGAGCTGAAGGGGATGGCACTGGGAATGGTCTGATTCGTCTGGGCTTCGGTGGGCGGGACAGTAGACGAGGTGGTTGGGCTGTCGTTGAGTACCTGTGGAGAGCTAGAGGGGATGGCACTGGGAATGGTCTGATTCGTCTGGGCTTCGGTGGGTGGGACAGTAGAGGAGGTAGTTGGGCTGTCGTTAAGTACCTGTGGAGCGGTGAAGGGGATGGCACTGGGGATGGTCTGAATGGTCTGATTCGTCTGGGCTTCGGTGGGCGGGGCAGTAGAGAAGGTAGTTGGGCTGTCGTTAAGTACCTGTGGAGCGGTGAAGGGGATGGCACTGGAAATGGTCTGATTCATCTGGGCTTCGGTGGGCGGGGCAGTAGACGAGGTGGTTGGGTTGTCGCTGAGTACCTGAGGGGGGCTGAGAACGATGGGGCCAGCAGTAGTCTGATTCGTCTGGACCTCGGTGGGCGAGGCGGCAGAGGAGGTAGTTGGGCTTTCATGAGGGGAGCTGAGGGCAATTGGATTCGTCTGAGCTTCAGTGGGAGGAGCGCGATAAGGAGTAGTCGAGGTCCTACGACTGGCGACAAAGCGAGGATATGGGCGAAGTGGTTGTGAGTGATCACCAATTGTCTGGAGCTCAATGGCTTTACGATGAGCCTCGACCGTTGGGAGTCGAGTGAGAGCGTTATCAATCGCTCGTATGTTTCGCTTTGTCAACTCCCCGGCCTGCAGTCGATCAATGAGCACCGGGAAAGCTACCCGGAATTGGATATGCACATACGGTGTGGGAGATCGTTGCGAGTGTGCGCATCGCACCGAATAACGATACATGAGAAGATTCCGGAATGTCAGACGACGGCATGGGGAGCTTACCTCGAGGTGTTCGGTCCGCAACATTATAACCCGGTGATCCCTATTGTTTGACGACACATCATTGCACAGTAAGGCGGCTTTTGTTCTTTCTTCTACCTTGGCAACTGCATCAGTACTATTGTACTACACGTACTATATATGGACAATCTATTGTACGGGGCGACGGAGTGCACTACTACATAATGTATACATATTTCTACAGCACTATTGCGAAGTTCATAATGATGGGAAGGAAGAAAGTAATCGTGGTAAATTTGTGACCCTAAATAGGGATCGCCGATTTCGAACTCAGCAGTCTACGGAATCAATCTCAGATACTGTGTAGTGCAAGTGGTGTACATACCTCACTTCTTAGGTCACTTAATAGAGATTCACTACATGTAGAGACCGTGTTAGGTGGGGAGTGACGGACTGAACTGGACTGAGTCACTTACCTCACCACAAGCGGGCATTGATTGATTGATCATCACACCCATTGATAAAAGTAGCCCAATCTCACCGACTTTTTTTCGACTATGCACGTATACGTAGATATAACTAGTGGGAGGAAGTAGCTACTTCGACTTCAATAACCCGATCCCAAGCTATTTCTGCTTCTGTCGCCGGGGTGTTGTCAGTTCGAATTACAGACACACACTTTGCCTTTCTAGATGAACGAACGACGGATAGTATCGTACCGATGGCCTCGCCTTGCCCTCCTTCTTTGGCCCTGATGACCATGCAATACGAGCGTCCCCGGGAGGGAGGGTAAGCAGCCAAATATTTCTCGTGAATGTTTTCGTGAAGCCTCTTTCCTCCCGCTCCCCGAGATGTAATGGAGACAGCGAGGTGGGAGGTAGGTACTGGCCCTCCCAATGCTGCTTGGAAAGGGTCGGGTATGTCGGTTCGGCAACAGCGGTTCACATAGCCAGCGCGCCAGGTATCATCAACCTTAAATACGGCGTGATGAGTTCGGAGGACTGCTTGGACTTCCGGGTGTAACATGAAGTCAAGTTCTGAAAGAAGTTAATCGGTGCGAGTAAGGGAAAAGACAAACTAACTTGTCAACAGTGGGCTCTGCACTATGTCACCAGCGTCGACCGTCCATGCATCGGTCGACATATCCACGGCAGCTGACGAGGCATCCACGTGAGATTCAGGGGGAGATGGGGGAGGCGTTTTCTGCCTCGTGGCTTGCTCCGGGATCTCAGCACGTCTGAATGCCGCCGCCACTTGTAGAAGCTGATCGTAGGTCAGAAGCAGTCCGCCTAACGTGGTGTTACAACCCCTGAAAGTGAAGACATTAGAAAATCATCTGATGTATTCGAGATGTTACTGAGGCTTACTTGACAACGACGTCATTCTTGTCGAGGGTAATACAAGCTGCGTGACCTGGCGCGACCACGCACTTGTCTCGCGACACACTTCTGAGAGTCCCTCGCCAACCCTTGTAGTCTTTTTTGACCACCAGAATCTCCTTCCCCACATATCGTTCAGTCTCATCACGCTCGGAGACTCGGGATTCGTGGGCAACGGATGTGATGGGAACAAGGAAATGTTCCTGAGTGGAGATTAGTGTGTCAACAGCAGAGGGGCCTAAATACTTACGCCGTCGGCCCAAGCATTCACCTCCAAAGTTTTCTTGTCGAGGTCGACAACCTCGACAATCCCTCTTTTCCCCAACCACCTGCCTCGCACGATCACGACAGCGTCACCAGAGCTAACATTGTAACCACGCTCCGCTGAATAGCAGAGAGCATTTGCGGGGGGGTGGAATGCTGCTTCACAAATATTAATCGTGATGGTGGAGAGCGAGGAATTCAATGGACATAAAGAAACCACGGGTGAACAGACAGCCTCAACGGTCCCGAAATATCCAGTGGAAGGGCCAGATAACACCAGAGCAGTGTCACCGATCTCGATATCACGGCCAATGTCCTCGGTGACCTTCGAGGGCGCGGGCAAGGGGTGATCGGGTAAATACGATTCTAGAAGATGTGGGGGAGCGCGAATCTAAGGATCCGTTACTAGGATAGGTCTCGTTAAAAGACGAGAAAGCACTTACTAGAGAGTGATCTTGATCAAGGAAAGTAACCTCTTCGGTACCATAATCAACCTCCGTGACCAATCCAAACTTCCCGATATTTTCGTGATGGACGTTTCGGCGGTCACTACATGGGTCAGCGATTACCCGCACAAGATCCCCAGGTTGATATACCCTGTATAGCGCAGCGAGGGATACAGCCAGATTTTCCCTCTCCACGATGCTCTCCACCACCGCAGATTTATTTTCGAGATCAACGGAAACCAACTGGGAGTGCAGTTGGAAATAACTCGCGTCATTGACCACCACGCGATCGAGCGGCTTCCAGAACGTCTGATGATATCGCCTGCGGGTATCATCCATGAAGGCGGGAGCAATCCCTGAGTGGACATGAAGCGAGATTTGGTGGGGAGACGGCGTGGGGAGTTCGCGCACTTGTGTTGCTGGTAGCTGAAGGAGCAGAAGCCCAGCAATGTAGCGACGATTTTGAAATACAAAGGTCGGGTGGCCGTGCATGCGAGTGGACCCTATTCCTTTGTAGTTCTCCTGAGAGAAAAGTCGACGGGCATGAGGATCTTCACCAATCATCTCGTCATCGGGAAGACGTGGAAGGGGGCTAAGATACCTCGATGCTACTAGGATGTCGAGAACACCAGATTTGTGATCGAAGGCGACCACGTATCCCAGGTCGCCTTTATATAGCCCACGTTTCGTGATGATGCACCATGCTGGAATCGTGCGTGGTCCGGAAAATAAGGCGTGAAGTGCAATATCCTCAGCGGGCACGCGCGTGTAACTTCGTATACAGTCAATATGTGACGGGGGGGCACGGCTGAACAAAGTTTTTCGATCGGGAGCAAACACGCTCACGCGGCCGGGGAGTCCTTCGATGGTGGAGGACTTAAGACCCGCTTTGTTCCACATCTCAGCTATATATTTTGCCGAACTGGCTGCATAGAGGGGTTACACGACGAAAGAAACTTTCGGACGGAGAAACTCACCAGGCGCGATCCTGACAAACCAAAGCAGTACTTGCTCGGCGACACTCGAAGGGCTTGGCTGAGGTGACGAGGGTGTTGACTCGCGCGATAACGCGCGTCGGACGGCGGAAGACGGTTCATAGGCGGTGAGCCTGCGGTGATGCTCCGGGAGTGAGATTGCGTTAAACTTTTCCTCTCGCTTGTCGAGATCCTTCTCGAAGGCCAGTTCGGAGACGAAGTGCTCCCAATAGCCTATTTTGGTATGCTTTCCGTGCTGGAAATCCAACTTCTTCATGAGTATGTCGAAGTTGAGCGCGCCGCGCAACCAATTACTGATTGCCTTCCATATACCAATGTCGTCTAACATGTTACGATTTCTCATTTCTTTTATCACATCGCTCGGTTGACACCTCGCTTTTGCTTTGGACTAACTTCTTCTTGTCCTTCGTGGACACCCTACGCCTAAACCCGGTTTCTATTACTTCACACCGCGCATGGCCTACTTCTTCTTTATCAAGGACGTCTTTTACTTCATGTGCAACGTGTTGTACAGCCTGCATCCTTCTATCGCGCGAACCACTTACTCTTTATATCCGCCTTAGCTTTTCTGCTCTGGACACCGCTTGGTCCGTGCGCCGGGTCTCCACTTATATAAGACGGCTTCTCTTGTACTTGTATCCTTAACTTGAATCTACTCTGTTCTCCCTGGATTTCTTTGAGTCATCGTACTACTCTTGAGTGTACGCTCTCTCATAAAACTCTTGTATCGTCTCACGCAACCGATTGTTGCTGAGACTCGCTGCGGAAGCCCCCAGCACCTCTGCCCTTTGAAGAAGCCCTTCAAAGCCCTCATGTCCCCTTTGTCCCTTGAAGACGCCCTTCAAGGAATCCTTGTCACTCATCGTCTTAAGAGTCTACGTTTGCCTCTACCCGAGTCAAGCGTAACATAACACCTCTAGATCTGAATCTTCTTCCGCATCCTCTTCATCCTCCAGTTCGTAATCGACGTCAAAGCGCTGCGAGATGGCGTCAATCACTTGCCTGTACCTCGACGGACCAGGGAGTGGAGCGGCAGAGTAAACGTTAGGCCCGAGTGAACTGGGTCCGGACACCGATCCGTCTTCACTGCTGTCTAGGGTAATAAACGAGTCTGGATGTTGGAAAGAGAAGAGTGAGACCCATGGGAAGAGAATGGAAATATCAGAGGGGACACACCATCTCCCTCCTCCTCCTCCTCCTCATCCGTGTCATCTTGAGCTTCCAAATCTAAGAAGCGAGAGGCTCTGGTCGTTACAGAACGCTTAGGCCGCTTTCCTTTCTTGTCAAGCTGGAGACCAGTAAGACAGAGTCAATTACTCATATAAATACCAACTTTACGACGTTTGCGGGCTGGTAAATCATCGGAGTCCCGATGATGTTTGCTACCGCGATGCAGCGATGGTCCTGAAGCAATGCAGAGTGAGTGTGAGGAAATGCCCAGCATTGTCAGCTACGACTCACCGCTCGTCTGCCGGCTGTTGGCAGATGGATCCTCCAAAATTATGCCATGGGCCCGCATGGCTTCTTCCACCTTGGCGATTGACTCCAACACATTGTCGTCTTCTGAGAGATCGAACAAGTCCCTGAAAAGGCCTTGCCACTCCTCGGGATTGTAGCCCCCAAGTGCTTCCAATTTCTCGGTGAGCGGGACAAACTCTAGTTCGCCTTTCGCCCATTGCATGACATAGTGCCAGGCTTCGCGTCGATCCACCAAGGACGGTACGTTGGTACCTGTGAGTAGTTTGTGAGTGGACTGTCAACGGGAACCTGGCAACTCACCCGTTACAGAGTTCGCATTGGCAGCCATGGGTTCTGCGAAGATTTGGAATCAGACAATGTATTTTACGCGCGCTCGCACTCACACGAATTGTGTCGTAAACAAAGAATTTAATGTACTACAGGTGTGTCGTGTTACACAGATGGATAAGAGAGAAAGAAAGACCACGGCCACTGCGCAGTCCCATTTTGGGTAAGTGAACAACTAGCGGTGGACATTTAGTATACAATGGTGGACGCTGGACACCGAATAATTTCGTCCCGAGCTGTTCTTCAGAAAAACCCTTAGAAAATCGGAAACCACCCAATCGCCATCGTAATCGCACAACAACGGAAATCTGTCTTTCGACTGCAGAATGTTGAGCGCCAGAGTGTGAAACCACGGTGGACAGACTCGCCTTGCGAAAAACGATGTTAAGCCGATCTGGGGATTGTTTACCCCATGGTTTCGTTGTAACGAGATGCTCTCGAGCAAGCTGGATGATAAACGCCTAATGGTATGGGTTAGTAACAATGAATTTTAGTGAGAGCATGTACGCACCCGAATCTCCTCATAATCAGCTGCAGGCCATCCCAACTTGTCGTGAAGATTATATCCGCCTCTGCTGATTCTGGAAACCTCTCCATGAGGTTTCAGGATTAAAACCTTAACCTGTGGGCCACGAACTTCTCGTGACCCAGGAGGGACAGCAGGCGGGAGATCGAGATCTTCATGAGCGAAGATCTTGTATTGGGTTAGAGGGAGTGGAGTAGCGCTTCGTTCAGGAGGGAATACCGATTGACAAACCAATGGAGAAAAATGACGGTGAAAGGGCCAATGACTTGAGGAAATCTTTGGCATGGCAGAGAGAATCCGAAGAGCTGGAGAATGAAGATTTAGGTACGTAGTAGACAGTGATAGCTCGATGTACATCCGGGTATAAGTAGTGGATCCGCTGACAATACATGAGTGCCAACAATACACGAGGGGGATAAGATACTTATCTTGGGCGCGACAACAAGACTGGCTATTGTGCACGACTGATTTTCATGTTACGAGGGCATAACCGTGAGTACCAATAGACTTGTTGCGATGGGGATCATTGGTTGAATTACTATTACGATGGTCCTAATTGTACTCAAAGTAGCTACATGTCTAGTAAGGGTGACGCGTAAGGTAAGTGGCGGTCAAGATGGAGAAAGGAAAGGGAATGCGTGTGAATTTCCTGGTCATAAGTAGGGTTTGGCGATTTCATAAGTAGGGTTTGGCGATTTCAGAGTCAGCTGGGTGGACTTCCCAGCTGACTCTGAAATCGCCAAACCCTACTTATGACCGGGAAATTCACACGCATTCCCTTTCCTTCCTCCATCTTGACCAGTGCCATTAGACTTAGACTACAATTACACTACAATTACATGATGTACGTACTACGACGCCGGAACACTTAAGTTAGATATATTATTGCAACGAGTGTAGTAACAGCATGTAATCCACTCAACACATCTCAGAACAATAAGTCCTTGCTATGTCGCTCGTTGACCGGACCTGGCGTAGCTCGATTTTATCCTGAGTGAGTGCTCTAACAGTGATTGTCTTATTGTTGATCCTTAAGTGTCCAACAGAAATGTCGCTCGTTGACCGGTCCTGGCGTAGCCCGATTTTATCCCAAGTAAGTGCTCTAACCGTGATCGTCTTATTGTTGATCCTTAAGTGTCCAACAGAAATGAACCTTCTCGTCGGTGACCCAGGCTCGAGGTTCCAAGTATTACTATGGCACTCTTGCTCAAATCTTATCTTATCTTCCTATTGTCAACACCTCATTGATCCGATCAACAGAATCATGAATCTGTTCGTCCGCCGCTCGCTGACCGGTCTTCACTCAACCAATACCCTGTAAGTCCTGATCGTCTTATTGTTGATTCCCCCTTGTCATTCCAATCAATTCATTTCTTATTGTCGACCTCTCGTCGATTTAATAGCAAACTCGCAAACCCATTCGTTACTATACCTTTGCGCCCTCGTCAATCCGATCAATAACGCGATCAATTCGTTGAGCTGACAATTAATCGCTATTGTGACTGGACTGGGGTGAGTACTTTCCGGTGACTATAAAGCCAGCAAGACAAGTTGTCGTATTCATATTCGCTGTAGTCATGAAGCTCATCAAGTCGCGACCTGACTCTTATCCTGCCCGTCATCTACCCTACCGTCGTTTTCCTCATTCTCGTCATTTCAGGAATCGTCACAGCTCGAATTTAGAGGTGAAATTCCTTATTTGTTAGCAAGGCTCTAAGTATGTTGACTTGTGTACGATGATAGGACGATACATATGCAGGGCTGGGGTCCTCCTTCGATGGGATCATGCTTCTCCCTCCGGGAAACCTCTCCGGGCCGGTGGTCACTCCTCTCATGGACCCCCTAGCCACCCCTGCCGATCATTCATTGGCGCTGGATGACGAGTCAAGCATGCATTCCAACCACACATTGGGTTCGCCTTTTCAGGTAAGTACACTGTTCTTTTTTTACATCGTCTTTATGTTGCGCAGATTGGTAGCTCTCCCGCACCGTCGGAAAATTCTATCCCTCGTATGAAAACAGACATGAGGCGAAGGATTCGTCGAGCAGTTCACGCCGTTCAAAAATTAGAACGCGAGCTACAGAAGCTTTATGCCGCGCTTGAGATCAATGTTGAGGGTATGCTGTAGGCTTATGGGGCCCGTCCTGCCTTACATCACCCCAGATATTCCGATGGTTGATGCTCCCGATGTCATCATCAACAACCCCTCAGTGAGTTAGTCTCTGTCAGTGCGCTACCTTTTTTTTAATAAGAATTCAGGCCAACACCACTACAACTCTTCGCCTCGTTGTGCAAGTAATTGGTCGTCATTTCACGGACATGTTATCGGTTGCAGGCGCGCTTGGTCATGCTTCCAGCAGTAGGTCACTTCGCTTGTTGGTGTACGCTATCCCATTCATTATCTCCCTTAACTAAAGGTGGGCAGCGCCACAACCACATGCCAGGGGGGTGGAAAGAACTTACCCCCGGACTTTGACCATCGGAACGTTTTATTTAGCTATATCTTACCAAGTCATGCTACTTAGGACAGAAACAAATTCAGCACTCTTGATATGTGTAATTTTCCAATGTGATATGTTTCGGAGGCGCAGATCCCCTTGAGTGGCAATGGGATGGCAAAGACAAATGTCTCGAGGAAATCGAGGCAACCGGCAAAGTGATGGATAATGCTCTCAAAATCGACGACTGGGCGGTCATATCTGCAGGTTCGCTCCATCATCTAGTCCGCTACCCTTAACACTGGTTTGAATCTCAAGAATTCGACAAGCTATTACGCCTCGTGCAACGCCAAAGCAATGTTGCAGAACCCATTCCCCCATTTTCCCTCAAAACTCTTACGAACCTCGAAGATTCCTTGAATGCTACTTTGGTTAAGGAAAAGGAGGCAAAGAAAAAGATGAATGCCGTGAATGCGCGTGCGTTGAACTCCATGAAACAAAAGGTCAAGAAATCCACGAAGGAGTATGAAAAGGAGGTGTCGCAATATCAAGCTGTAAGAAATGCATTCAAATCTGTTGTTCTTCCTTAAACGTCCCGCAGGACCCGGAGGCCTTTGAACGTGAATATACTTTGCATAGTCAACCCGTTGAAGCTGCATCTGCAAAGGCGAAGAAGCCGCCAAAGAAAATAGTTGATAGTGGTAGCGAAGAGGGAAATTCTGCAGCGGACAGTCGGAAAAGGTGGTAAAGCCATGCAGTTTACCGCGGATGCTATCTTCAAGACCCTCAAGATTGTACATGACGCCAGGGGAAAGAAGGTTCACGGAATCTGATTATTGTTCACCTTGTAGCTGATGATTGCTTTAGAATACGGATCGAGGGGAACAAATGCGCATTCTAGAGAAGCTGCTCGAGGTCACTGTTACTCAATACCAGCGCATACATGTCCTTTTGGCCCTCGTTTCTTCGCAGTTTGATTACAACTCGTCGGTGGCGTCTTATATGCCAATAGATCTATGGCTAGTAGCTGAGCACGAAGTTGATAAGCTCATCTCAATTGTCGCCAAAGATTCCGCACATTCAATACAGGAGAACACAGAAGATTACGACGAGCTTCTTGAATGCTCTCCTGACACTGAGGCAGACGGTATCGTTCGTATCAGAGATAGCATCATCAGCTTCGTAGATCGTCTCGACGACGAGTTTACCAAGAGTCTGCAAAATAGAGGGTTCTCACGCAAGGCGCAAAATTTTGAGCCAAAGAGTGATAACGATCTCGCAACTGCAATCATGTCCCGTTTCTTCAGACAGGCTGGCGACTCTGATTCCGATACAGAAGAATCCGATGAGCTTCTTACCAGCGGCTCCCCAGAAGCCAGCAGCGAAACCAACTGGCATGACTCGATTCCTTCGCCTCACGGCACGGAGTACGTCGATCGTCTCAAGGATGAGAAAGTGCTTTACAGGACGATATGTCGTGCACAAGCGCTCTACGAGAGTTCTCTGCAGCCAGAGCCACTCGCACGAGTGATTATGCGACGTCTTGAGCATATCTATTCAATTCAAAGGTGCGATGCAAGAACTACATACATAGAGTACAGCTGCCATTCTTCTACTGGGATTTTTCCCAATGTACACAGGTCGCAATTTAGAAATATGACACTGAAAGCGAGATAGGTCGGTCGGGGAGAGCGCGTCTCAGAAATTCCTCGCGCAGCTGCTGTTCGGTTGCCATGCCGTTTGAAATCAGCTTGATATTCCGTACCATGGGGAATGCCGGGAGCCACATTCCACAAAGTGGCTAAGAAGCTGTCAATATTGTTCCCGAGGCTGTGCTAGAATCCACTCACGACGGGGTCAACATCGGCATTTCCAAAACCACGATCATTCGTGATTTCGACATCTGTGACACGGACGACGCGTCTCTCGTAAACGGGAGAGCGAAAGATTTCTTCCGTAATGCATCCAGCAGAAAGCTGGAACAAAACTTTGAGGCGAGACAAGTTGCTGAAATGGCGGGTAATGTCCAGAAGCTGAGGGATCAGTAGGGAGGCTGAATGTGCGTCTGTGAAGGTAAGTCCAAGCGACCGCACTACTGCACAGTTCTGGAGGTGCCTGGCGACTGCAGAGACATACCCAGGGGGTCCGCCTAGGTGATTGAGGGATGGGAGATCGATGGAAGAATACCGCCTCGCGTGGTTCTGAGTAGTATTGGTGCAGCTGTGCAGCTGCAATCTGCGGAGGGAGGGATGGCGTCTTACGAAATCCAAAGTAGTTTTGACCGGACACGTGCAGTCGAGCTCAAGATGAGCCAGGTGGGGAAAGGACAACGATGATAATAATTTGACCCACGTGGAGCGACCAAGGCCAGTGTTCCGGAGGGTTAAATCTGTGAGGGGCGAGGAGCGCAGGACCCCGACGGTCAAGGAGATGACATTGCGAGAAAAAGCCAGGTGAGACTCGACCCAGAATATGTCGAGATCGCTGGGCGGGGAATCCAAGATCTTCGGAAGTCGAACACTCGAGGAAGCAAGAGGAGGGGCGGAAGTGTGCATAAATGATATGTGGCGACATCCTGCCGCCACCATACTCTTCAGGACAATCTTGACCAACGATGACGAAATGGTGTCAGCGCGACAAGTGAGGAAGAGGCAACGTCGATTAACTACTCGTGGGGTCCGCAAAAAAATGTCAAGCGCACGAAGGTGGGAATCATTGCTAGCGTGGAAGAATATGTTTTGCGGAGCAACGTATGACTGCAACCGTCTCCATACGAGAAGCCCCTCCAGATGTGTCTCGTCGACTGTGAGCCAAAACGGGGAAAGCTTGAATCCGACGGCGTCAAGGAAGAGTGGCCCTGAGAGTTCCCTAAAAAGCACTGATACTTTGCTGCAAGCTCTGGCAGCATCAGCGTCAAGACATGTTAAGATGATTAGAAGAAGCTCGTTTGGGAGAACGAGAATCGATGCTCGACCCTAGACTTTGGGATGAGTAACAGGTCAAAGAGGCATTGAATTACTCACTTGAGGGAACACCGCCACGGTATAAGGTCCCAACTCAGCGACGTTGGATGTCGAGCCAAGGTTGGGACGTTTGGAGGGGTGACTTTCAGTAATCTCGTCCCCACGTTTCCGTTTAAGCTCGAGGTTGCACTGGATGGGAGACGACCGGGAGACGACCTCGGAGAAGGAACGGTTCAAACAACAGCGTTTATTTGAGGGGGTTTCAGGCAAGTCATACTCCCGCTTGCGCTTGTGCTCCAAAGGAATCGGGCAAGATGGAGATGGCTGGGAATCAACACAATGGCGCTTCGACGGATCAGTGCGGTCTATCCCCCTCTTCCGTTTGAGAGAAGCGTGCTTCGCCTCAAGAGAACTAGGGGTTGAGGGAACTTGAGGGGGACTGATCGCTACGTATTGTATATCACGGGATGCAGAGCCCGTGACAGATGCACCAGAAATCTGAGCACGTGTGAGTGAATTTCATTCTGACGGAAATATATACAGTATATCGCACACTGTGATTGTTGTGTTTAATGCTCTCTCTCACAGAGATTTCATCTGCGAAAGCCTGAGCAGTGACACGCCTATGGATATCAAGCTAGCGAGGGCAATATATATCAAACAACTTTGCTTCCAAAAAATTAAAAGATACATACGATCGACCGCTGTAAGTCTGAGGACTAGGCAAAAGTATCAGTATCAGTAATTTCCGATGAATATACTTTGCCTACTGGCAGTCGTTGTAAATAGGCAACACGACTTAGAATGTTCCCCATAGACGATTGATGGAATGTGGAGGAGTATTTTTGGGTGTCATCCCCACATTTTTCCGGTATAAATAGGTTTGTCGAAAAGAATTGATCGGAATGACGAGGGGGAACCAACAATAAGACGTTCAGGACTTACAGGGTATTGGTTGAGTGAAGACCGGTCAGCGAGCGGCATAGCAGCGGACGAACAGATTCATGATTCTGTTGATCGGATCAACGAGGTGTTGACAATAGGAAAATAAGATTTGAGCAAGAGTGCCATAGTAATACTTGGAACCTCGAGCCTGGGTCACTGATGAGGAGGTTCATTTCTGTTGGACACTTAAGGATCAACAATAAGATGATCACGGTTAGAGCACTTACTTGGGATAAAATTAGGCTATGCCAGGACTGGTCAATGGGTGACATTTCTGTTGGACACTTAAGGATCAACAATAAGACAATCACTGTTAGAGCAATCACTCAGGATAAAATCAAGCTATGCCAGGTCTGGTCAACGAGCAACATAGCAAGGACTTATTGTTCTGAGATGTGTTGAGTGGATTACATGCTGTTACTACACTTGTTGCAATAATATATCTAACTTAAGTGTTCCGGTGTCGTAGTACGTACATCATGTAATTGTAGTGTAATTGTAGTGTAAGTCTAATGGCACTGGTCAAGATGGAGGAAGGAAAGGGAATGCGTGTGAATTTCCTGGCCATAAGTAGGGTTTGGCGATTTCTGAGTCAGATGGAGTCCCTTGTAACATGAAAATCAGTCGTGCACAATAGCCAGTCTTGTTGTTGCACCCAAGATAAGTATCTTATCCCCCTTGTGTATTGTTGGCACTCATGTATTGTCAGCGGATCCACTACTTATACACAGATGTACGTCAAGCTATCACTGTCTACTACATACCTAAATCTTCATTCTCCAGCTCTTCGGATTCTCTCTGCCATGCCAAAGATTTCCTCAAGTCATTGGCCCTTTCACCGTCATTTTTCTCCATTGGTTTGTCAATCGGTATTCCCTCCTGAACGAAGCGCTACTCCACTCCCTCTAACCCAACACAAGATCTTTGCTCATGAAGATCTCGATCTCCCACCTGCTGTCCCTCCTGGGTCACTAGAAGTTCGTGGCCCACAGGTTAAGGTTTTAATCCTGAAGCCTCATGGAGAGGTTTCCAGAATCAGCAGAGGCAGATATAATCTTCACGACAAGTTGGGATGGCCTGCAGCTGATTACGAGGAGATTCGGGTGCATACATGCTCTCACTAAAATTCATTGTTACTAACCCATACCATTAGGTGCTTATCATCCAGCTTGTTCAAGAGCATCTCATTACAACGAAACCATGAGGTAAACAATCCCCAGATCGGCTTAACATTCTTTTTCGCAAGGCAAGTCTGTCCACCATGGTTTCACACTCTGGCGCTCAACATTCTGCAGTTGAAAGACAGATTTCCATTGTTGTGCGATTACGATGGCGATTGGGTGGTTTCCGATTTTCTAAGGGTTTTTCTGAAGAACAGCTCAGGACGAAATTAATTGGTGTCCAGCGTCCACCATTGTATACTAAATGTCCACCGCTAGTTGTTCACTTACCCAAAATGGGACTGTGCAGTGGCCGTGGTCTTTCTTTCTCTCTTATCCATCTCTGTGTAACACAACACACCTGTAGTACATTAAATTCTTTGTTTATGACACAATTCGTGTGAGTGCGAGCATGTGTAAAATACATTATCTGATTCCAAATCTTTGCAAAACCCATGGCTGCCAATGCGAACTCTGTAATGGGTGAGTTGCCAGGTTCCTGTTGACAGTCCACTCACAAACCCGACCTACTCACAGGTACCAACATACTGTCCTTGGTGGATCGACGCAAAGCCTGGCACTATGTCATGCAATGGGCGAAAGGCAAACTGGAGTTTGTCCCCCTCACCAAGAAATTGGAAGCACTTTGGGGCTACAATCCCGAGGAGTGGCAAGGCCTTTTCAGGGACTTGTTCAATCTCTCAGAAGATGACAATGTGTTGGAGTCAATCGCCAAGGTGGAAGAAGCCATGCAGGCTCATGGCATAATTTTGGAGGATCCATCTGCCAACAGCCAGCAAACAAGTGGTGAGTCGTAGCTGACAATGCTGGGCATTTCCTCACACTCACTCTGCATTGCTTCAGGACCATTGCTACATCGCGGTAGCAAACATCATCAGGACTCTGATGATTTACCAGCCCGCAAACATCGTAAAGTTGGTATTTATATGAGTAATTGACTCTGTCTTACTGGTCTCCAGCTTGACAAGAAAGGAAAGCGGCCTAAGCGTTCTGTAACAACCAGAGCCTCTCGCTTCTTAGATTTGGAAGCTCAAGATGACATGGATGAGGAGGAGGAGGAGGAGGGAGATGTTGCGTCCCCTCTGATATTTCCATTCTCTTCCCATGGGTCTCACTCTTCTCTTTCCGACATCCAGACTCGTTTATTACCCTAGACAGCAGTGAAGACGGATCGGTGGCCGGACCCAGTTCACTCAGGCCTAACATTTACTCTGCCGCTCCACTCCCTGGTCCGTTGAGGTACAGGCAAGTGATTGATGCCATCTCGCAGCGCTTTGATGTCAATTACGAACTGGAGGATGAAGAGGATGTGGAAGAACATTCAGATCTAGAGGTGTTAGACAACATTGGTATATGGAAGGCAATCAGTAATTGGTTGTGTGGTGCGCTCAACTTCAGCATACTCATGAAGAAGTTGGATTTCCAGCATGGAAAGCATACCAAAATAGGCTATTGGGAGCACTTCGTCTCCGAACTGGCCTTTGAGAAGGATCTCGACAAGCAAGAGGAAAGGTTTACTGTGTTTTTCACATGACTTGTCCCCATGAGAAAAAACGTAAAATAACGCCTCTACCCATCTATCGATCCCACTGCCCCAACAGCGCACTGAAACCCACTGGAAAAAGTGTCATTCGACTCGGAATACCATGGAGAACACATCCCGTGGTGACCAATCAAGAGAAAACATGGTTCTGAAATCTCAAAATTCTGGTGCACTGGCATCGAGAACTTGGGTATGTGTTTTCATTCCTGTCGACGATCTAACGCTCATGAATACTCTGCAGACATGCTGCAAGGTCACCAGACAAGCCCAGAGCTCCAATGGGCTATCGCTTGCATCTGCAAGGGCCTTGAATGCCCTGGACATCGGTAGGTCTCACCAGATCAATAATTTGTTACTCATTTGTGCTTTTAGTCCTCACTGGCATCAAAGCCAAGCCTTCTCCCACAGTTCTTTCTACAGAACTCCTATGGGTGCAGCACTGAACTACATCCATCAGGATTTTGAATGCCTTGGATCTTGGTAAGTCCCATCTCACCAAATCAATTGTCTGTTGCTCACTGGCATCAAAGCTGAGATTGTTTGATCGCTCGGGTTGTTTCATCAATCACAGCCTCTTTAGGCTTCGACGCTTCTCTCAACATCAATTTCCATGAATTCCGGACCAACTTGGTTCTGTAGGTCCACCTCAGACGCCCCTCTTATGGTATTTAGACTGATCCTCCCATAGTTTCCCTCATATCCATTTCCCATTGGCCACATTTGCTCCCATTATCTCTGCAGAGAAAGCCCATCATGAACAACACACGGATGGCAACCAGATGGTCAAGTAGGCAACCATACGGGTTTGGGTGCGGGTATGGTCACTGAGCTCGAGTACCTGCACCCGTACCCACATTATGGGTTTATTGCCCGATTTGGTAAGTTGCGCATGTGCTGCGCTTTCCACCAGTGACACGACACGACGACGCACTCACTCCCACCCCACCTTGTTCTTGTCCCGCTGTCACCTTCACCCTCACCCACCAACGTTCAACGTTCAACCCTCGCCCATCTTCAGGACGAGAGCATGACAGCACAGCACGCAATATCGCACGTTGTGCTGTTGTGCTCTCATTCTTGTCCTGGCGTCCTCGTCCTCACCCACCATTTCACCCTCGCCCTCACCCACTGTTTCGCCGTCGTCCTCTCCATCTTGCCATTGCCATTGCCACCGTCCTCTCCACCTCTCTGTTGTCATCACCGCCATCTCATGACGATGATGACATGATAACCGCGCCATCACAGTTGTCACGCCGTCGTTGTCGTTGTCTCAGGCTTGGCCGCCTTTCGCCCCCGTCATCCTTACCCTCATTGCCTTGCCTTGCCTCTCCCTCTCACCTCATCACCTCTAATGATTCACTCGATGCCGTTTTGCTGCCCAGCTCGTCAGGCTTGTCCAGACCTATCACAGGTGAGTCCCCCTTGTTTCCAGTTTTTTCGGACTTGTTCTGACACGTTTGGCGGTCCCTTAGATCGGTTCCTAGGGTCCTCATCACCATCCGATGCTCCTGACGCGCCCATTTCGGCTCTGGTAGGTGCATCGTCGCAGCTCAGTTCTACTAACAATGACAATGACGACAAGGCGATAACTGCGATAGCGCAGTCGTCATTGTCACCGCCTTTCGCCCTTTCCTCATCCTCTGCCAGTGCCCTTGTCTTGTATGATGACAACAACAACACGATTACTGCAATAGTGTGGTTGTCGCTTTGTTGTTGTCGCCTTCGTCTTCGTCGTCGTTGTGTCTAGGGCAGCACCCGCAGGTAAACCTGTACCCATACCCGCACCCGTTCCCACGGGTGTGTACCCATGGCAGGTATGGGTATGGGTGGCCGCTCAGATACCTGGGGGTATACCCATGCGGTTGCCTAATTGTGTGATATGATTGTATTCACATACCTCAACATCAACATCCTGAAGGTGCCTACCACCTGCACCAAGTTTGCAGCCATGTCTCTTGCTTGGGTTAGGGATGGTTCCATAGGTACAAAAGTATGTATGAACACGTTTGATGGTCCAAACAGATAGATTGAGGCACATTACGATCCATTCGTAGTCTAGAACATTGAAGCTCTGGGCTTGTCTAGTGACCTTGTGGCATGTCTGCGGAGTATTTATGAGCACTAGATCATCGACAGGAACAAAAACACATACCCAAGTTCTCGATGCTGGTGCACCAGAATTTTGAGATTTCAGAACCTTGTTTTTTCTTGATCGGTCACCACGGGATGTGTTCTCCATGGTATTCCAAGTCAAATGATGCTTTTTCCGGTGGGTTTCAGTGCACTGTTGGGGCAGTGGGATCGATAGATGGGTAGAGGTGTTATTTTATGTTTTTTCTCACGGGGACAAGTCATGTGAAAAACACAGTAATGCAATCTCACTCCTGGAGCATCACCACAGGCTCACCACCTATGAACTGTCTTCTGCCGTCCAATGCATGTTATTGTGCAAGTCAACACCCTTGTCACCTCAGCCAAGCCCTTCGAGTGTCGCCGAGCAAGTACTGCTTTGGTTTGTCAGGATCGCGCCTGGTGAGTGTCTCCATCCGAAAGTTTCTTTTGTCGTGTAACCCCTCTATGCAGCCAGTTCAGCAAAATATATAGCTGAGATGTGGAACAAAGCGGGTCTTAAGTCCTCCACCATTGAAGGACTCCCCAGCGGTGTGAGCATGTTTGCTCCCAATCAAAAAACTTTTTTCAGCCGTGCCCCCCCATCACATATTGACTGTATATGAAGTTACATGTGCATGCCTGCTGAGAATATTGCACTTCACGCCTTATTTCCAGACCACGCACGATTCCAGCATGGTGCATCATCACAAAATGTGGGCTATATAAAGGCGACCTGGGATACGTGGTCGCCTTCGATCACAAATCTGGTGTTCTCGACATCCTAGTAGCATTGAGGTATCTTAGCCCCTTCCACATCTTCCCAATGATGAGATGATTGGTGAAGATCCTCATGCCCATCGAATTTTCTCTCAGGAGAACTACAAAGGAATAGGGTCCACTCGCATGCATGGCCACCCGACCTTTGTATTTCAAAATTGTCGCTACATTGCTGGGCTTCTGCTCCTTCAGCTACCAGCAACACAAGTGCGCAAACTCCCCACGCCATCTCCCCACCAAATCTCACTTTATGTCCACTTAGGGATTGCTCCTGCCTTCATGGATGATACCCGCAGGCGATATCATCAGACGTTCTGGAAGCCGCTTGATCGCGTGGTGGTCAATGACGTGAGTTATTTCCAACTGCACTCCCAGTTGGTTTCCATTGATCTCAAAAATAAATCTGTGGTGGTGGAGAGCATTGTGGAGAGGGAAAATCTGGCTGTATCCCTCGCTGCACTATACAGGGTATATCAACCTGGGGATATTGTGCAGGTAATCGCTGACCCATGTAGTGACCACCGAAATGTCCATCACGAAAATATCGGGAAGTTTGGATTGGTCACGGAGGTTGATTGTGGTACTGAAGAGGTTACTTTCCTTGATCAAGATCATTCTCTAGTAAGTGCTTTCTTGTCTTTTAACGGGACCTGTCCTGGTAACGGATCCTTACATTTGTGCTCCCCCACATCTTCTAGAAGTGTATTTACCCAATCACCCCTTGCCCATGCCCTCAAAGGTCACTGAGGACATTTGCCATGATATTGAGATCAGTGACACTGCTCTGGTGTTATCTGGCCCTTCCACTGGATATTTTGGGACCATTGAGGCTGTCTGTTCACCCGTGGTTTCTTTATGTCCATTGAATTCCTCGCTCTCCACCATCACAATTAATATTTGTGAAGCAGCATTCCACCCCCCTGCAAATGCTCTCTGCTATTCAGTGGAGCATGGTTACAATGTTAGCTCTGGTGATGCTGTCGTGATCGTGCGAGGCAGGTGGTTGGGGAAAAGAGGGATTGTCAAGGTTGTCGATCTTGACAAGAAAACTTTGGAGGTAAATGCTTGGGCCGACGGCATAAGTATTTAGGCCCCTCTGCTGTTGACACACTAATCTCCACTCAGGAACATTTCCTTGTTCCCATCACATCCGTTGCCCATGAATCCTGAGTCTCCGAGCGTGATGAGACTGAACGATACATATGTGGGGAAGGAAATTCTGGTGGTCAAAAAAGACTACAAGGGTTGGCGAGGGACTCTCAGAAGTGTGTCATGAGACAAGTGCATGGTTGTGCCAGGTCACGCAGCTTGTATTACCCTCGACAAGAATGACATCATTGTCAAGTAAGCCTCAGTAACATCTCAAATACATCAGATGATTTTCTAATGTCTTCACTTTCAGGGGTTGTAACACCACGTTAGGTGGACTGCTTCTGATCTATGATCAGCTTCTACAAGTGGCGGTGGCATTCAGACGTGCTGAGATCCTGGAGCAAGCCATGAGGCAGAAAATGCCTCCCCCATCTCCCCCTGAATCTCATGTGGATGCCTCATCAGCTGCCATGGATATGTCGATCGATGCATGGACGGTTGACACTGGTGACATAGTGCAGAGCCCACTGTTGACAAGTTACTTCGTCTTTTCCCTTACTCGCACCAATTAACTTCTTTCAGAACTTGACTTCATGTTACACCCGGAAGTTCAAGCAGTCCTCCGAACTCATCACGCCATATTTAAGGTTGATGATATCTGGTGCGCTGGCTGTGTAAACCGCTCTTGCCGAACCAACATACCCGACCCTTTCCAAGCAGCATTGGGAGGGCCAGTACCTACCTCCCACCTTGCTGTCTCCATTACATCTTGGGGAGTGTGAGGAAAGAGGCTTCACGAAAACATTCATGAGAAATATTTGGCTGCTTACCCTCCCTCCCGGGAACGCTCGTATTGCATGGTCATCAGGGCCAAAGAAGGAGGGCAAGGCGAGGCCATCGGTACAATACTATCCATCATTCGTTCATCTAGAAAGGCAAAGTGTGTGTTTGTAATTCGAACTGACAACACCCCGGCGACAGAAGCAGAAATAGCTTGGGATCGGGTTATTGAAGTTGAGGTAGCTACTTCCTCCCACTAGTTATGTATATCTATGTATACGTGCATAGTCGAAAAAAAGTCGGTGAGATTGGGCTACTTTTATCAATGGGTGTGATGATCAATCAATCAATGCCTGCTTGTGGTGAGGTAAGTGACTCAGTCCAGTTCAGTCCGTCACTCCCCACCTAACACGGTCTCTACATGTAGTGAATCTCTATTAAGTGACCTAAATAGGCTTAGTATCTGACTCAAAGTGAGGTATGTACACCACTTGCGCTACACAGTATCTGAGATTGATTCCATAGACTGCTGAGTTCGAAATTGGCGATCCCTATTTAGGGTCACAAATTTACCACGATTACTTTCTTCCTTCCCATCATTATGAACTTCGCAATAGTGCTGTAGAAATATGTATACATTATGTAGTAGTGCATTCCATCACCCCATACAATAGTACTGATGCAGTTGCCAAGGTAGAAGAAAGAACAAAAGCCGCCTTACTGTGCAATGTTGTGTTGTCAAACAATAGGGATCACTGGGTTATAATGTTGTGGACCGAACACCTCGAGGTAAGCTCCCCATGCCGTCATCTGACATTCCGGAATCTTCTCATGTATCATTATTCAGTGCGATATGCACACTCGCAATGATCTCCCACACCGTATATGCATATCCAATTCCGGGTAGCTTTCCCAGTGCTCATTGATCGACTGTAGGCCGGGGAGTTGACAAAGCAAAACATACAAGTGATTGATAATGCTCTCACTCAACTCCCAACGGTCGAGGCTCATTGTAAAGCCATTGAGCTCCAGACAATTGGTGATCACTCACAACCACTTCGCCCATATCCTCACTTTGTCGCCAGTCGTAGTACTCGACTACTCCTTATCACGCTCCTCCCACTGAAGCTCAGACGAATCCAATTGCCCTCAGCTCCCCTCATGAAAGCCCAACTACCTCCTCTACCGCCCCGCCCACTGAGGTCCAGACGAATCAGACTACTGCTGGCTCCATCGTTCTCAGCCCCCCCTCAGGTACTCAGCGACAACCCAACCACCTTGTCTACTGCCCCGCCCACCGAAGCCCAGATGAATCAGACCATTCCCAGTACCATCCCCTTCACTGCTCCACAGGTACTTAACGACCGCCCAACTACCTCCTCTACTGCCCTGCCCACCGAAGCCCAGACGAATCAGACCATTTTCACTGCCATTCCCTCCAGCTCTCCACAGGTACTCAACGACAGCCCAACCACCTCATCTACTGTCCCGCCCACTGAAGCCCAGACAAATCAGACCATTGCCAGTGCCATCCCCTTCAGCTCTCCACAGGTACTCAATGATGGCCCAACTACCTCCTGTAGCGCGCCTCCCACCGAAGTTCAGGTATACAATACCATGAATGACTTAATTACCCTTAGCACTCAAACGAACCATCCTAGTACTCCGCGACTCAATGCTCAGTCTGTAAGTACCTCCGTTAGTCTGCTTTTTTTGAGATCCTTGAAGAACCTCTGACAAAATGGTTTCAATTCTGGGACCACATCTGAGTCACCGTATGCAACGGCTTGTCCCGACCCTCAACTCGCGGTTGGGTCTGGTGGAAAGAAGAATATGTATGTGCTCGAAGTAGTTGCTCCTCGAGCCCTATGCCAGGTCCGTTTCCAATGGCCTTGAACATATGTTTTGTTAGCTAATGGTAGTGTGTTTAGGGTCATTTCTCCTGCGAAGACATTCCCAAATCTCTCCTCAGCATAATAGTCATTCTCAATCCTCTGGCGAAGATGAGATGGCTGTTGAAACAATAACCTTGCATCCCAATGACACTCCAACTGTCCATGCCGGCACTTCGATCGCCTCTCAGACCTCCATATCGCTTGACCCCCTCGCTGGCGCTCCCGTCGACGCCAGCATTGCGCTCGCCTCTCGGATTTCCATATCGCGCGATCCCCTCTCTGGCGCTCCCGTCGTCACCAATAAACCGGTGGCAAGAGTGCCAGCAACAATGCCACAGCACCGTCGAGATGACGTTGGTTTGACCGGTCCCCCCCCTTCAACGCAATCAGATCTTTCCCCCTCTCATCTGATACAATTGGACCCAACAACTACTCCAGGGCGACCATTGCAAGTACCCGAGTCTCTCCAAACTGTCATTGAGTGCGCCGTTACAGAGCAGCTCTCCTTGAATTCCAATCAAATAGTTGACTTGACAGTCCATGGGGTGCTGGATGCCTGCATCCCTCGTTTAAAGGCATTTATTGATGCCAAGGTTACTTCCATTGGATCTAAGCACACTACTAAGGGTTCACGCATAACTCGAGTGGATTCCGAAGGCGATGCTTGTGAAGGTGACGAAACGGTTGAGGATCAACTTCAAAACCACTCAAAAGGCAGGAAAAAGCCTGGACCTTGTGGCCACAAGAACTTCTTGCATGTATGTCATGTGCTGAAACCATAACACTGGCCACCACTGATTATTATGTAGTTGGCATGTAGGACGTATTTGGTAGAGAAAGGTGTGATGATCACCCGATCTTCTAAACAGCAAATCCCTGCACAAGCCTCTTCCACCCAAGTTTCAGCATTCATTCGAGATCGCAGTTTCCCCCCAGCTATCGACAATGTTGCTATTGACTGGAAAAGTTCTTTAAAATCGTCGCCCTGGAACCAAGAGACAATTCACTTGTTAGTGATCAACTTCCAGATGAAAATGAAGGCAGGGACATACCCCACCATCGTTTACGACGATAAGACCATGCATGCCAATGCCCTCTCTTCCATTTGCACGTAGAAGCTATCCCAGACCCTTCAAGCCTGTCGACAGAAGGTGGCAACTGAAGCCTCTCCAAATGAGCAATGAGAGGATGCCATCTCGAAGTAAAATGCTGCACAAGCTGCGCAGCTGAAGAATGACAGGTCCACAGCTCGGAAACATGGTGTACATTGCAAGCATTCTTACAGATATCTTCTGAGTCCCCCCTAGACATTTCGGAGACGGCAAAGGATTACCCAGGAGAATCGTTTCTGTGACCCTGGAAAATGGGATGCGATCTCCAAGATTATCGAACGTCTAGGCATGGAGGGGATGAGTGGGGATGAAACTGACACTGCATCGGACGTCTGTCCAAAATTTGTGTGATGCGTCAAAATTCCATGGCTGAGCCCTCGCATCTTGCAGCTGGTTCATGCTATGGATTCTTATGAGCCCTCAGTCAGGGAAGAGAGCATGTACTCGTGTCTAGGGAATACCTCACTCGCTCGCCACTATGAACTGTGCAAGAAAAATACTTGTGCAAAGGCAATCTCTTCGCTACCCCGAAATTGGTATGATGATGTACATATTTAGAGTGATGTGGCCAAATGTCCCATCACACAATGTACCTGAGGTAACACCATAACCTTTTCCATCAATTGTTCACACCCCGTCAGCCTCACTTGGGTGTGTACATAGGTAACCTTAGTAGTAGGCATGAGTTCAGCCACATTGTCATCTTTTCGAAGATGAGTGAAGAATATGGCAAGGGAGTCATCAAGTTTAGCTGACACAGGCGAAAATTCGTTGGAAAGAAGGATCCAGAATTCAACTTCTTCACCTGCAAAATGAGCTGTAAGCATATGAAATGGCTAGATAGTAGAGAGAAAGTCGGAAACAGTGCTCACTCATACATATGTTGGACAGTCACTGAAAGAAATTGTTGAGGATGGGTGTGTTCTGTGTGCCAGCATGGGCTTGCATTGGTGAAGCAAGCCTATGATTCCTTGACCAAGGCAGCCAACACTGACATCATCAAGCAATGGTCTGCAGAGGAGGAGGATATACAGGCTAGACGAGCCGAAGACATCTTGTCCATGGACTTGTTTGATGTACACCTGAAGCAAGGTTGGCCTTTCAAGAGTCCAATTTAAATATGCCATGTGCTCTAACATTCCATACATGACACAGGCCCCAGCAAAGCAGACATGCAGTTACAACTGATACAAGATGTCATGACACCAAGCGGTGAGAGAGGTGCTACTGCCTTGCTGAGCCTTGGTTTAAAGTTGGAAAAGATGCAGTGGGTCCCCTTTATCGTTCATTGTGACCATGAATTCACTAGCAATCATTACTCAACAATAGGCTCAAAGTTCAGGAATTCGCCAGGAAGGTTTCACGTTCGCCAACAGTCCAAGAGCAACTCGAGCTTGCAAACTGGAGACAGTGTTTAGACATTCAAATACAAAAGTTTGAGAATGATACATCATCATTCATCACTGAAGATGACAGTGGTGACAGTTGGCCAGAGAATGCTGATGTCGAGCATCAAAAGCTATCCTGCCATCCACATTTGGAGTGGAGAAATGCCAAGATTTCGTTGTCGGATTCTTGGTTAAGAAAGAACTTATTCTCTGGCAAGGACAAGCCAACGATGCTCTGCATCAGCTTTGCATTGACTTAGAACATCATTCGTATTTATATCGCACTCAGGTCAAGCATGCTGGTCATGGTCAACAAAAGAAAACAAGGGCTTGGGACAATGTACATTCCATAGAAGACGCAGTCAAGCTACATGCCGCCATTTATAGAAAGTGCAGGTCAGCGATGATCTCGCTGGGTGCAGGACCTGACCTTGTCAAGACTTACAAAGAGTTGAAACTGGAGGATCTAACTTCTCAGATCGCCTTTATAGATCCTTCGCTATTGGGTCAGAGAAACAAAACTCTGCCTTGGTTTTGGACCATCAATGTTCCTGAGGATGCCGAAGCAAATGATTGGATGTCAGAATGTAAGTTCTCATCAGTCCTCAATGATAAACTTATGATTCTGATAGTCATGCTGAAGTTTTCAGGGTTCAATGGTTGTGTGCCAAGGTGCTTCAAAGAAGAAG
The DNA here is from genome assembly GCA_038093415.1 of Xerocomellus chrysenteron. Classification (NCBI taxonomy): domain Eukaryota; kingdom Fungi; phylum Basidiomycota; class Agaricomycetes; order Boletales; family Boletaceae; genus Xerocomellus; species Xerocomellus chrysenteron. The sequence continues at coordinate 5,435 of JBBPSD010000145.1, read as the reverse complement.
TCAAACTTCTTGAAGCGGAAATGGGATGGACAGTAAATTGTTTCCACAATCAAAGCTTGAATTGGAAGGGACTGTGGAATGTGGCAGACAATGACAGAGGCCGGGCTTGAATTGTGGCGAAGGAGTCTGCTGTGTGGGGAAACTGAAGGAAGATGCTGAACAGATCATTCAGAGATTGTAAATCGCCCGCACAGCCACAAGAATGTGTACTTAATCTATTAGTTTCAATACTGCCCTGTCTTCACGCTTCAAACCCCTCCCCTTCCCCTCCCAATAATTATATCATGCAAAGTCTCATCCTGCCGAGCCCCACTGATCTCCAAAATGACTTCACATGGAGCAAGTTCATGGTGGAAGTTCAACTTTCTATCACAGCACATGAACTGGATGAAATTTTTAAACACTTTCCACCAGTTGGCTTTCCACTCTGGGAGACATTTTGGGATAGGTGCAGGAAATGATAGTAAGTAACCCAACCCAAAATGATGGATTGCTTGACTCCACCTATGACAGAACACTGTTACAATGCTTGTTGGTGCTGCCACTCTACAGCACATGGATTTACAGATCCCAGAAACCCTTACCTTCATTTCCAGTGAGGGTGCTTGCATCCACCGTGAAGGGATCTTGCCAGCAATACCAAGGTCGAATTTCGCCAAAGAAGTGGTGATGTCCCTTGGCACAACAGACTTTGATCCATGGTGGCTACATCCTGAACGCCTAGTCAACGACCCCCAGGCAGCAACCTGGACATACTGAAGCTCAGAGCCAACAGTGCTCACTCTGGTAGATCATGTATTTCATTGATAGGAGGTAAACACTGATGTTATATAGATCAACCAGCATCTCCAAAGGAATGTTGAACCACCAGTGGCAAATCCACTCTTACCAACACAACAAGACCTGCAAGAGGCATTGCGAGTGGTTCGGCGAGCAAAAGTTTTGGTCACCAAGTTAAGCAAAGACTCTGACCATGTCTGGCTCAAGGACAAGATTGTCAATGTCAATCGTCTTCTTCTCAAAAGACATTCCTCACATGAGGAGGTGATCCAGGAAATCCATTCAAATTTACTCATCAGCTTATGTCGTTATGCAAGGCAAACAGCACATGCAGACATTGTAGAGTTTCTGCAATCGGATGTCTTTGGATGTCGCTCTGTCGATGTGGTGTGGAACACTCGAAGCTATATATTGTTTGTAAATAGATGTTTTATGAAACAATGGGGCTATGTACAGGAAAGGGAAGTGACGGGGGAGGTTTGGGCGAAGTGCTCCCAACCCGGTGTAGAGACTCGTACGTCTCTGTGCTTATGTTCCACCCCTTTTACCTTTCACCCGACTGCCTTACTGTTATCCATTCGCTCCGAACTCCCTTTTAGTTGCTAAGACCGGTCTCGGTTTATACTGGACCATGCCGAGCGCATCTGGACTACTCGGTTTACATTGTTAGTATGTTACTGCTTCACGTTCTATCGGTACCATCAGCCTCCGATCAGTCTCTCCAGTGCCGAAAGCATCCAGTTAGAGACATCGGTCTCAGGCCCGGTACCTGACCCTTTTTACTGGTTTCCTTTGGACTTGACAGCTATCTTGAGTTTGACAGTCTCGGGTATACCCAGACTATAAAGCCTTGTACTTAGGATTTGAAACACACTTTTGGTTGCATTCATGAACTGTTCGCCATCACCATCACCATATTCTGCTCTCGTTCCCTTCGTCTTGTGCTCCCCGGACTATCCCCTGCACTTAATCCTTCGGCTTTGGACTTTCTCCCGACTCCTCCCTTACCTTGAGTCCCTTTAGGGGCGAAGTACCTCGCCTCGCCTCTTCCCTTTAATGGCTCAGGGCAAGTGTGTCTTACACCCTTAGTCCTCCCAACCATTGTATCATCTTTACACCAGAACGGAAGTCGACCTGCCGGGGAAAGTGAGCTGCGAGGGCGGGTGGGATCGCCTTGCAGGGAAATAATGGGCAGCAGCGACTTGTGTGCTCAAGATCCTGTGGAGGGGTGAGCTGCGAGGTGCCGAGATGGAAAATCGAGGTTGGGTGTGGAGTGGTGGGTGCGACGAAAAGCGAGGACGAGTGGCAGGTTGTGGCACAGAAGAAAAAAAAGGTGCCGCTTAACGCCACTTGTCCGAAGACTTTGCACTGTGAATATGCTCGTGCCTCGCTGCGTCACAGTGTGACAATCTTTGGATGTTGCTCTGTCGATGCGGTGTGGAACACTCGAAGCTATATGTTGTTTGTAAATAGGTGTTTTACGAAACAATGAGGCTATGTACGGGAAAGGGAAGTGACGGGGGAGGTTTGGGCGAAGTGCGGAGCGCTCCCGACCCGGAACGGAAGTCGACCTGCCGGGGAAAGTGAGCTGTGATCCCGGTAAGTAGGAGTAGATGACGACGCGTGGAGCGAAAACGTCACACCCGGCTGGTACTAGGAGGAGTAAAGATGTACTCTGTGGTTACCTACGAATAGGAGGGATGGTGAATTGTAAAAAGGCTTCGTGTACTGCTGGTTTGGCTTGCATGTAGGGGGCGAGTATCTGGGCATGTTTGCGGAGGTACAGGAGGAAAATGTCACTGGCCCATCGACCTTTGACTTTTACCACTTCGAAAGGAACATTCCATAGGAGGTATTCGAGAGTTGAGCCGATGCGGATACTGTGGCCTTTCAGTGGTGTGATGCCCACACTCTTCGCCGCTTTGTCGAGCGTTTGCAAGAATTTCGTGTGGGTTAATGGGCGGTAACTGTTTTTGTCTTTGTAAGCGAAAAGATGGAGGTCGTCGGGGGTGCCGTTGATGTTGAAATGGTTGAGGAGGGCTTGGTGGGGGTCAGCGGGACCGTCCTGCTTCGCCCAATTGACGTCTTCTCCTTGAGGGGCAGCTTTGGTGTGGGGTAGATGAAAATTGGTGACTTCAAAACCCTGGTGGTCTCATTGAACACTTATATTTTTGCGTGTGATGTGTATGGTTGGGTCGAAGGCGGTTAGCTTGCTAACTGTGAATTCACCTGTTCGCGCAGTCGCAAAAAAAGTGGTCGTCAGGCATGCAAAAATGGCTGCCTCGAGGGGTTGGGATATGGAGAGGTGCGCACGTAATTTTTCGATGGTGTCGACCGTGAATGGTTCATGCGGGGGGCATTTGGAGGAGGGTGGTGCAAGGATTTTGGCTGCTTTCACGAGGGCATCTGTTTCATCTGAATTGAAAGACCAGGGGAGGCTGTGGATGGTGTGCCATATGTGTACTGCACTCAAGTAATTCATCACCGTGCTGCCCGCATATGTTCCTGTGAGGTTGGAGATGAAAGTGGAGATCAGGTCGTGGGAAGCGGGAGCGCATGCTTCTTCTGAGACGCCTTTGAGGTCGCAGAAGGTGTGGTACATGAGGAGACCTGAACTGTAAGTTTCTTTGGTCGAATCCACCCATGCGTACCTGATGACATCATAAATGCATTGGGCGTTGGCTGGCATGAGGGGGGCGGATGCGCTGCGTGTAGTCGAGGGCCACCAGCGGGTTAACTGTTCCTTGGCGGGGCACTGTGGACATAATTGGGGTGGGGGTGGGGGGGAATCTGGCAGTGGAAGAAGGATGGGTGTGGTGGGAGCTGTGGATGGTGAGGGTGTGTCATCATGGTTCTCGGTTGGAACGTACCTTGGGTGACCACTGTTTGTATGAGGGTCTGACAGAGGGGTTTGTCAGCGGGGGAATGGATTGATGACAGGGGAGGAGGGGTCGTCGAAATCAATGACAAGGTGGCAGATCTCGTCAAGGATGGGGATTGGTGGGAGTAGAAGATGCAATGGGGGATAAATTCCACGCAAAATACCATCGGCTGGGTTGCTGGCACTGGGGATGTATCGAGTGTGGGCGGTGCAGTGTGCTGTAGCCAAGGCAGTGTGTATTCGTTTGAAGGTGTCATTTGTGGGTTTATTCCAGCTGCAGCCTTTGAGCCATCCATCAATGACGCCTTGGTTGTCTCCAAAAACCTTGAAATGAATGTTGGTGGTGCCATGGTGGATGAAGGCACGAACGATGAATTCGAAACCGATGCTCTCGGCCCAGCCAATGTCCCAGTTTTCTCCGTGCCAATTTGGGCGGAGTGCCCACACACACCACTGGCCATTGAGCAGGATTCCGATGCCTGTGGAGCTGGCATCAGAGAAGCCATTGGAGTCATAGATTTGTTGGGGGGTGGGGATGGGTGAAGGGAGGGAGGGAGCCGCAAGGCATTCGAGCCACCACTTGAGGTCATTTTGGGTGCCTCGTGGGGGAGTTCTTGGCATGAAGGGTTTGTTGCTGAAAATGGTAAGCATAGCCTCGAGGTTGCTGAGGTAAGGGCGTCCTTCTGGGAATATCAGGGCTGTGTGTATCAGCTTCCCGTGGAGCTTTTGTACCTCATTTAGGGAGTGCGTGCGGCACGCCAACCATTCTGAGATGGCCTTGATGTATTTGGCCTGCTTGGACTCGGCAAGGGATACAGTGCGGTCGGTGAGATTCCAGGTGAGACCGATGAATGTGGGGTGGTCGGAAAATGGTATGTCTTTTGACAGTTCCCAGGGAATGCTGAGTTCTTGGGATATTTGGTTGATATCATTTCTATTGTAGCAGAAGGTTAGATCGGGAAAAAATTGTGGTGAGTTATGGGAGAGATCTTGAAGCGGGAAAATGTGGTCCTCATCAAACTCTTCGATTTGATCATTGGAAAGAGGAGGTCCAGCAAACCAGGAGCAGCTGCCCTTGACCTTGGGGCCCCCATGAGTTGTTATCCGTTTTGCAATATCATTCTGTAGTTGGTTGTAGCTGGTGAGATGGGCTGTGGGGATTCGGATGAATAGGTGGTCGTCAACCCATCTTAGGATGGGACCTATGCCGGTGCGCATGATGTCTGCGCCTGCACTGCCAATGTTACCATAGATCCCCCCGGAGGGGCCAAAGCCGAAACATGTGCAGGTATCCACTGCGAATTCTGATTCTGACAGTCTTACTACGAGGGCATGCCATTGAGAGGGATGGAGGGGAACAGTTCTGTATGCTTCTGCCACATTGCGAACAGCGCCTTGGGAGCCAGGGGGGAGGTTTGATAATGCTAGGGCTACTATGGAGAAAGTACTGTACGGGGAGGGGAAATTATCTGGTTCGACTAGGGAGTTGATAGAGGGGACGGGGTGAGGGGAGATGGGGAAGGAAAGGTTCTGTACGAGGCGAAATTTACCTGGTTTGCCTGGTTTGGGAACGAGGGAGAGGGGGGGAGTTTGAAACGGACCGAGAGTGTCTTCGACTTCTGCGTGTGAGAAGGGCCCGAGGTATCTGCCTTTGGTAAATTCCTTATTTACGATCTCGTCGAATATATGGCTGTGCTCAATGATGGAAGGATTGTTTGGGGGTGAAAAGGTGTGGGAGAGGGGGGGTATGTTGGCGCTGAAGCCGAAACAAAGT
>JBBPSD010000144.1:0-47358 GCA_038093415.1 Xerocomellus chrysenteron | reverse complement strand
CCCTCATAACGCATACCCCTCGGGATAGGCCTAAAGGTATGCGTTATGAGGGAGTATGCGTTATCGGGGAGGTCGACCTTTACGGCAGCGAAATTTGAGTAACCATTATGTGCGACTCTACTACTAAGTGAAGCTATTTATGAGTAAAGTAACTAGTCAATTTTTTGTCCTTCATACTCTTCACCTCATGGACCTGTGTCATCCGCCCGAACAAACCCAGTACCGCCTCTACCTTACGTACAAGTGGATCATCCATCTCGTTGGCATACCTGCGCAAGACCATCATCGCCTGGAGTGCTTCCTTCCGTGTTGGAGGTGGTTCGGTAGGTTCGTCGCAGTCATTATTCCCATCGGCGCTGACCTCATCGCCATCGTGACCCTTGCTCGATTCCTGCACTGCCTTTGTGTCCATCACTGCCTGAAAAATATCATTGTTGCCCGCATCAAAGACATGGCTTGACTCGACAACTGGATTGAGCAGCTCCATGATGTCCATTTAGTTTGAACATTGGAGGGCCCCTGTCGCCTCCAAGACGTCCAAAGCTTCAGTAACGAACCTCTCCTCTTCAGATACAGAATTGTTATTGGCCTGGGCTTCAGTGGTATGAACGAGAGCCAATGGGTTCCATGGGAACAAGCTGGTGTTTCGGTTCACTGTTGCCAAATTTGGATCAGGAGAACCAAAAATTCTACTCTATTTGGTAATTTATTCCCATGATATATGATATGTATGGGTTTTGGGTGTCAAGATTTGCTATGGGTTATGTGTTATGAGAGAGTCATGGGTTATGGCCTGCAAACGGACTTGGGAAACTCAAAAAGCTATGGGTTATAAGGGAGTATGGGTTATATGGGATATGTGTTATGAGGGAGTCGACTGTACAGCACGATACATACAGTAGACACAGATTGTATGCTCGAGGTATATGGTATGATCTTCAGACGCCCCCAACCATGATCACATGACATGTTTGAATTACAAAATTTCTCCAAGTCCACATCCCACAGCTGCTACGCACCCTCATCGGAGCCACCTGCCTGCCCGCTCATTCATTGACATCCTCCCCCACCCTGTTGTATGAGTGCACGAGCATGCCCATCTCCCTCACGCTGCCTCGTCCACCTTGGCATGCCCTCACCCACTGGCACCCCGCTTTCACAGCATCTGCACCCTTCGCGCTGTCTTGCCTCACCAACCCCGCTGTCGCATGTCCGTGCCGCTCACACCTTCTCGTTCACTCTGACATGGGCGCGGTCTCGCACCCTCGCCGACCCCACCACCCGACTGGCACACGAGCATGCACGCACGCACGCTTGTCTGAGTCCTCTCGTACCATCTCCCCACCCTCAGCCACCCTGCTGTCGTACGTCCATGCTGTTCACACCTTCTCGCTCACCTGACAATGGGCACCGTCTCGCCCACCCTTGCCGATCCTGCCACCCCACTGGCACACGAGCGTGCACACACGCATGCACGTCCCCTTCGTGCCATCTCGCCTGCCCTTACCTACGTGCCTGAGTATGTATTCAACAGGGCCTCATGATCTGGTAGACTACTAGTAGTACCTCTCTTTTGTGTCCAGTGATAGATTGTATCTCACATTAATACAGTGATTCAGCTATTGTGATTCTATTTCCTGCCGTGATTCTATACTCTGCAATGGCTTCTCGATGCAGTTGTGCATGTCCAGCTGTGGTCCGTTATACAACTCAGGTATTGTTTCACCTATGTACCCTGCATGTACCCAGTGTATCTGTATGTGTACATACAATGTACTTAGTTTTGTGTGTACACTGCATACACGACTCAGTTATGGAACGAATGTTCTCGCTACGACATCCATGAGGTAAAGCTAATTTGTCTCCAATGAATGTTTGACGGAAAAGCTGCTTGGCGCACAGGGTGAATATAGTTTCCATACTACTAAATTTGGTTGTGCACCGTACAACTTTTACCTCGGAACGTGTAGCAACAGACGAAAATTTATATGCGTCGGATGTTCGCCGATCGCTTCGCTTCTTGAAGTTGAACTTCAAGTCCTCAACATAAACATGGCCTAACAAAGGCACTCGGACTTCAAGTTGGCACCCAAACTTGAACTTTTTGTAGACTTTCACTGACGACACAACTTCCCTCGAATCTCGATGAGTCCAATGTCAACAGGGAGTCGATACGATCACCGCAGGGCACGCGCTCAACGTTTTCCTTCAGTTGCGGCGCTAAAGCCCGTCATTTGACTTTCCTGGAATACAGAGCACTTATCCGTGCTGTATCTCCGATTTGTCTATGATTCTATGCAGTTACTTGCTGTGGGCCAGAAGGGCAGTGCAGCGTCTGCAGCCTCGTCTTATCGCTGCTGTGTGGGCTGTGTGTACCTAGTTGCCGGTCCGAGGGCGTAAAAGCTTACGCCGATGCAATTTGAGCATGCAGCATCTCTCCCATCTCTCGCCCTTTTGTGCTGATGCATCCCATAAAATTTCTTTTCCGTTCTCTTTTCTTCCCTTTCCAGGTTGGGTTCATGGGAGATGATGATTCAGGTGGTTCTACCTCGCAAAATAGTCCCCAGATGCAGATACCGCATCCTCAGGCTACTCGGGAGCGAGGGGGATCAGATGGGCTAGTCATGCAAGAGTATTCATCCGACTCGACGGTTGGGAACAAAACAGAATGTAGTAAAATTACTCGTAAGTTCCGTACCACGAACTTGAGCAATCGCTGATATCTGAGACAGATATTCGCGCCACAGATGTTGCCATCCGATTGAGGCGTATCCCTGTTGGGTTCTACGTTGTAGTGGATACCGGAAACGGGATCAAGCGAACTTCGAACAAACCCGTTTCGGTAGGCAAGGATGTGGTCGAGTGGGACGATGAGATTGTATTGTGAGTCATCATCCTGTCCATCTCGCTTGCCATTTGCCCAACGAGGCACAAGGCCCTCAGATCGGTTATCAAGGATATGTATCACAGCATTTGCATCGTTCGAGTTGGGACCAACACTAGGGAATGGAGAGGCTCTTTGCGAGTTGAAAACAACTATTGGCGAGTTGCTTGACCGCAGCGGACAACTTCAGCGTGAGTAACATGGTTTCCCTTTCTTCTGGGCACCTAAACATCATCGCATAGTTATCACATCTGCGGAACAAAGCGAAGGGGAGGTTGACTCTTTACGTTCTTCTTTTGAAATCGGGATCGAACGGCAAGTGTATGGTCCGAACGAATACGCAGTACCCTTAGATGTGAGCGGATTGTGTTAATTCGATATTGAATGTATACTTACCTTGTATCATTAGCCGCCAGAGTCAGAAGAGATGCGCCGGCTGGGGGAGTTGACGGATAGGGGACATCATGCACTCATTCGTTATCGCGAACTACAGGAACGACGAGATCTTGACGAATCTATCAGATATTTCGAACATGCTCAAGATCTGTGCCCATCAACCCACCCCAGTCGCGCCACTGTCCTGTTCAACCTAGCCACTGCCAAATTGATTCACTGCCGAGCGAACGATTCGTCCCCCGATCTCGATGTGCCAATCAGTCTGTATCGGGATGTACTTCGTCTTCGCCCTCGTGGTCACCCGGATCATCCATTCACATTACTCAGTCTCGGCGTTGCTCTTAAAGCTCGCTTTCAGAGGCAACACGACGAAGCGGATGGGACAGAGGGCAAATCACTACTCTCCCAAGTACTGGATGTTGCCCTGAGGGATAGCTATGCATACCATGCGGCGGTCCTTGCACTCGTCAGTACTGTGAAGCCCGAGCAGATCCAGCTGCCAGAGATTTCCAAAATCGTCGAGAATGACGTTGATGACGGTGGGAAGGTTCAAAGGTTGGACGCTGCCTTACAATGGATATTTCATTCCCATTCTTGCAAACATGTGTTGCTCGACCACCTTGGCATTCTTTTCTGCATTCGGTTCGACTCCCTAGGTGACCTCGGTGATCCCGAGAAGGCAATTTCCACACTAGAGGCTATCGTGCAATTCACCTCTGACGACCATCTTAACAATCCCACATGGCTGGACGACCTCGACGCCTCATTGTGGGCTCGGTATAAGCAATTCGCAGACATCGTTGACTTGGAGAGCTTGATTTCAATGAGAGAAAACGCACTACAATTCACACCTGACGGACATCCAGACAAGCCTTCCCGGCTAAACAACCTTGGCCACTCGTTGTTGACTCGCTATGAACGCTGTGAAGATGTCGTGGACCTGGAAAGGTCGATCTCGTTGTTCGAGGATGCAATACAATCCGCACCCGATGGACATCCAGACAAGCCTTTACAGTTAGGCAATCTTGGCCGCTCGTTGATGACTCGCTATAAACGCCTCGGAGACGCCGTCGATCTGGAGAGATCGATTTCACTGAGAGAGGGTGCACTGCAATTCACGCCCGATGGACATCCAGACAAGCCTTTACGGCTAAGTCAACTTGGCCACTCGTTGTTGACTCGCTATGAACGCTTTGAAGACGTTGTCGACCTAGAGAGAACAATTTCGTTGTTCGAGGATGCACTACAACTCACACCCAATGGGCATCCGGTCAGGCCGTTACGGCTGGGCAACCTCGGTCACTTGTTGTCGACTCGCTTTGAACGCTTCGGAGACACTGTCGATTTGGAGAGATTGATTTCACTCAGAGAGGATGCACTACAATTCGCACCAGATGGACATCCAGACAAGCCTTTAGAGCTAAGCAACCTTGGCCACTCATTGTCGACTCGTTATGAACGTTCTGGAGATGTCGTCGACCTGGAGAGATCAATTTCGTTGTTCGAGGATGCACTACAATTCACCCCCGATGGACATCCAGATAAGCCTTTACGGCTAGACAGCCTTGGTGACCCGTTGGCGACTCGCTTTGAACGCCTCGGAAACGCTGTCGATCTGGAGAGATTGATTTCACTGAGAGAGGATGCACTACAGTTGACACCTGATGGACATCCAGTCAAGCCCTCGCGGCTAAACAACCTTGGTCACTCGTTATTGACTCGCTATGAACGTTGTGGAGATGTCGTCGACCTGGAGAGATCGATTTCGTTGTTTGAGGATCTACTACAACTCACACCCGACGGACATCCAAACAAGCCTTCACGGCTAAACAACCTTGGCCACTCATTGTCGACTCGCTATGAACGCTTCGGAGACACCGTCGATCTGGAGAGATCAATGTCGCTGAGAGAGGATGCACTACAATTCACACCTGATGGACACCCAGACAAGCCTTCGCTGCTAAACAACCTTGGCCACTCGTTATCCACTCGCTATCAGCGCTTCGGAGACGTCACCGACCTGGAGCGATCGATTTCTTTGTTCGAGGATGCACTACAATTCACACCTGATGAACATCCGGACAAGCCTTTATGGCTGGGAAACCTTGGCCGCTTGTTGTTGACTCGCTATGAACGCTTCGGAGACATCATCGATCTGGAAAGATCAATTTCTTTGTCCGAGAATGCAGCGCAATTCACGCCTGATGGGCATGAAGACAAGCCTTCACGGCTAAGTAACCTCGGTGACTCGTTGTCGACTCGCTATGAACGCTTCGGAGAAGACGGCGATTTGGAGAGAACAATTTCTTTGTTCGAGGATGCACTGGAATTCACAGCTGATGCACATCCTGACAGGCCTTTACGACTAAACAGCCTGGGCCACTCGTTGTCGACCCGCTATGAACGCTTCAGAGACGTCGTCGACCTGGAGAGATCGATTTCACTCAGAGAGGATGCACTGCAATCCACACCTGATGGACACCCAGACAAGCCTTCACTGCTAAACAGCCTCGGCCACTCATTGTCGACTCGCTATGAACGCTTCGGAGACGTCGTCGATCTGGAGAGATCGATTTCGCTGAGAGAGGATGCACTGCGATTCACACCCGACGGACATCCAAAGAAGTCTTTATGGCTGAAAAACCTCGCTCTTGCACTTTTGGATCGCTTCCAACGCTCCGGTTACGACCTCTCAAGTTCTGACCTTCCCCGAATTATCTTATATTTGTCCCGCGCAGCTCGCTCCGCCACAGGTCTGACTGTCGATCGTCTTGAAGCATCCCAACTTTGGATCCCGTGTCTTCGCCTTCTCCGACATGACTCCCAGTCTCTTCTGGATGCATACACGGTTGCTCTTGACCTTCTTCCACAATTAGCATGGATAGGGTTGTCCCTTCACGATCGCTACTATCAACTTCTTCAAGCTGCAGATGCGGCGTGCGATGCCGCTGCCGCTGCTCTCGAAGTCCACAGGCCCGAGCTTGCTGTCGAGTGGCTTGAGCAAGGCCGTTCAATCATGTGGAGTCAGCTCTCACAACTTCGTACTCCCTTCGACGACCTCCGTGCTGCATACCCAGAACTCGCTGCCCAGTTTGAGGGTGTATCGCATGAACTCGAGCATGCTAGCGATCGGGACAGAGGTGCAGTCAATCAAATCACGAACCACTCAAACATGGTGGATGGATTATTGGAGAAGGAAGCCCGACAACGGCATGCACTTGCTGTCTCGCGAGAGAGGCTTCTTGCAGAAATACGCGCCCTACCTGGTTTCGAGCGGTTCCTACTTCCGAAGACGATCGAACAACTTTCTTCTTTGGCACACTCAGGACCTGTCGTTTTTCTCAATGCTAGCAAACATGGATGCGATGCAATGATCGTCAAGGCAGGCTCGGAGCAGGTCGTCCATGTTCCACTTTCGAACACCGATTACGACGAAGTCGAAAGAATGCAGCTACAGCTAAACCAGTTACTGAGACTCAATGGCCGCGTTATCTTACGCGAGGACTCAGATAGAGGTGCAAGAGTTCGAGGCATGACTCCAGATGATGTGTTCAGATCCATTTTACCATACCTGTGGGAGAAAGTTGTCAGCCCGATTCTTGAGGTCCTTGCTCTCTCGGTATGTGAACCCCAAGTCGATGACAATTTGCATGTCGATTGACGATTGACGGCTGGCAGACATCTGGTCCTAAACTTCCTCGTATCTTCTGGTGCCCAACCGGGCCATTTTCGTTTCTCCCCATCCATGCAGCAGGACTTTATGGTGCAACCAATCCGGGCCCTAAACTCTCAGACTTTGCTATTTCTTCCTACATCCCTATGATGAGTGCCCTTGAGCTGCCGCCCCAGGAAGACTCGGAGGCGACTTCACCCAATATCCGCCTGCTTGCTGTCCCGCAGCCGAGCACGGACGGACAGGTCCACCTCACCGGCGTGCGAGGGGAAATAGACATTATCAGAAAGCTGGCGTCTTCGTCGCCATTCGTTGGCTTCCATGAGGCAGATGGGACTGTCGAGGATGTCTTGTCGAAGATGACGGAGACGGACTGGATCCACTTTGCATGTCACGGCACGCAAGACCGCACCAAACCCTTTGATAGTGGTTTCCTGCTCGCTCACGGCAGACGCCTGAAGCTTTCCGACATCGCTCGAGTGTCACGTCCCCATGGGGGTCTCGCCTTCCTCTCCGCATGTCACACTGCAACGGGAGACGAACAACTTTCGGAAGAAGCTATCCATATCGCCGCGGGAATACTTCTTGCGGGATACAGAGGCGCCATCGCAACGATGTGGTCGATCATGGACAACGATGCGCCAAGGGTGACGGAGGACGTTTACAAAAGCCTCTTCGGCGATGGCAAGGTTCCAGACAGTAGGCAGGCTGCAGAAGCCTTGCACCATGCGATCGAACGGCTTCGCGACTCTGGTGTATCGTTCTTGTCTTGGGTTCCTTTTATTCACGTTGGTTTATAGTGGAGACTTCTGGGACAAGTTTCTTCCTTCTTGACCGAGCCTGCAATGTGAAAATTCGAAATCTGATTCATCCAGACAACCCGGGCACTTCGAGGAGAAAACTATATAAAAACGGACCACCAAATCAGTGGTAACGATACGACGAACGACATGTCACGAAAAGAAAGCTAATTACAAGAAAGGCAGAACCGACTCGGAAGTATTTCTTTCGAAAAAAACACGCGGATCAATTGGCAACTTTGCCGAGAGGCGTCTTTGCCATTACGCTGATCACCTCGTACAAGACCTACATCACGTCCCGAGTCAGCTCCTCGGACAGGGGGGAAACAAGAAAGAAAAGAGAGTGCAAGACTCACGTCGGCAGCTGCCATGGTGGTCAACTCGGCGTTCGTATCGTACGCAGGGGCGACCTCAACAATATCGGCAGAGACGATGAAAAGACCGTCTAGCCCGCGCAAGATCGTGCGCAGTTCACGCGTCGACCAACCTAGAACATGCATCGATCAGCGGGTGTCTCGGTGCCATTGGAAGAAAAGGGACGTACCCCCAGTCTCGGGCGTACCGGTCGCAGGTGCGAACGCGGGGTCGATCGAGTCGATCTGTTCGAGGTGTGCATCAGACTAGGTTCTCACAGGCAAAGAGACAGAACGACGCACGTCAATAGAAAGATATACCGGGCGGTCACCGACGGTCTCTCGAATCTTCTTGATGATACCATCAGTGCCTGCCCAGGATTGATTTTTTTCGGTCATTCACATTCATCAGTGGCAAAGTACTCTCACAACTCACCGATCGTATCGATCTCCCGCGCCTCTATCCTCTGGAACCCAGAGGCATCATCATTCTCATAGTCTGCCGGACCCGACAACGTCGTTCGGATCGCACCGTGCTAAATCAACGGACAAACTAGGATCAAAGCATTCGACGGACAGTCGGCAAAAAAACGAAACGAATGAGAAAAGGAGACGAGATACTTGCAATGGAGCTGCCGTTCTTGATGAGACCTTCTTGACTGGCCCAGTAAAAGTAGGTGCCGTGGTTGATGGCCGCTTGGTCCGATGGGGCCCCTCCAAAGACGGATGGTTTCCACGTGTCGAGGTGCGAGTCAAAGTGGATGACAGAGATGGGACCGTAGGCGGAGTGGATAGACCTTTGGTGAGATTGGGGAGGTGATCGTGAGCATAATTAATTCGAGGGGGGATCACAACGCTCACCTGAGAAGGGGAAGGACGATCGTATGGTCACCGCCAAGCGTGACGATCCTTGGGTGATGTTTGCCGTCGGCGGAAATGGGAACGAGCGGTTTACCCGTCAGCGCGTCATTACCGAGAGGGGCGAACGTAGGCCTGTGCAGGAGCTCCTTGTGGCCGTCCTCGATCTGTTGGATGGCAAATTTATTGTCGTAAGGCGTGACGGGGATATCACCGCAGTCGACGAGCTTGAGGCCACTAAGGAAAGGGTTGACTTCGAGAGGGACGTTGTAGCCTCCATATAACGTCAAACGACGTGATCCCGCACGAATACCCGCGGGACCGAAGCGGGCACCGGGGCGGTATGAAGTGCCAGTGTCCTGCGTCAATAGTGTCGTCAAATCGATTCCGTCCGCACAGGCTAGATTGCTTACAAACGGAGCGCCGATGAAGGCAATGTCAAATGCGACATTTCTGTCTTTACCGAGACATTGTACCCACGGTAACCTCGCAAACGTAGTGATACCGGAGAAGATGGAGTCGGCGGTGACTGAATCATTCAGCTCAGAGGTGTGGTCCGTGATATAGATCTACACGACTTTACCTTCGTTGTCACCGGGGTAGACCGCCTGATAGGGATACTTGACGTATCCGAGGGGCATTTGTTCACCGTGCTCGTGGTCATCATGAGCGATGGCGACAGAAGCAAGTACGGCGGCGACGAGGACATGTAACTGGGCTCGCATCGTGGACAGACAGTCAGAATATTAGGCGCGGCGTGTCCAAGTGGATGGGGAAGATGTAAGTGTTGCGGGTCTCAACAATGGGAGGTGGAGTTGGCGTTGAAATAAATCCAAGGCGAGCTGAGCGCAGCTAAAAGGGTTTCGTCTTGGGAAAAAAAACGTCGTCTCCCCTGTCTCATGCCACCAGATATCCGAAAGATACGAACTCTCCGCGATAAGAGGTCGAATTGGATTTATGTTTTGTTTTCTCAGCCTCAAGGCAAGCGGATTGGAAACGAATGTCAAACAATCATGCGATCCTGCCGCAGCCGAGAGATAACTCACAGAGATAAGGTTGATCAGGGGGGACCCAGTGGTCACGCCATGGAAAATGCTCGCAAGAGATACTAAACTGGTTTGCCATCTATCAGCACGATGCATTGACAGGCCTCGTTTTCCAGAAAATTCCCGTGCTGTAAGTAAAGCGTTGTCAGCAAGAACGATTCAATCGTGCGATCGCAGGTCCCGCTTAATATCGGACCGTTGCCCCGCGTTATAAGCACAGATACTCGAAGCGAAGCGGGGCCGAGCGTCTGCCCCACTTTTTCAGTCCCTCTAAGCAAACAATGAACTCGAGCTCGGACGAAACCTCACCACTTCTTCAGGACCCACGACACTTGCTACAGCGAGCGATCAGCAGCCATCATGCTTCTCCCCCCATCCCGACGGTTCCTGAAGAGGTAGGAACGACCCATCGCTTCGGTCTAAAACTATTGGGCTCTCTGGTGGTCGACTCCATTCCCGGTACGATCGATTTTCTTCGTGGCATGTTCACTCCACCATGCCGAACCTAGTCTAACAAACGAATCCCAAAGTCATCTTGTCGTACGTCCTACAAAACTCGGTACAGACGACCGCCATCGTGGTGACCGGTCGCCTGGGTCCCGAAGAACTGTCCGCCGCTGCATTCTCGATGATGCTGGCATTCGTAACTGGCTAGTACTCCCTCGTGATTCGAATCGTGCTCGTAGGGTCCCATGATATTTTGTATCTGCAGGATGGTGCATCGCACTCGGTGGTGGATCGGCGCTGGACACGCTCGGATCGCAGGCCTTCACGGGCGGCGTCCGCAAGACCGATCTGTCCATACATTTGCAGCGATGCGTCGTACTGTTGTGGGCCCTCTTCATCCCCGTCGCCGTGTTGTGGTTCTACATGGAACCCGTCCTCTTGGCTATCGGAGAGCCTGTCCGTCTCTGCAAAGACGTACAAGAAATCATGCGAATCCTCATCTTTGCAGCACCGGGATTCATCGCCTTTGAATCTCTCAAGAAATACTTGCAGTGCCAGGGTAAGTCTAAACATTCTGACACGCCCTGCCGTCCTTGAAAGTCGTCGATAGGCATCATGCGAGCCTCTACCTTGGTCTTGATCATCGTCTGGCCGATCAATCTTGCTTTGAACGTGGTCTTGGTTCACTACACTCCGCTCGGAATGCTGGGTTGCCCCATAGCGTTGTCAATCACCTACTGGCTCGCTCTCATCCTATTGATCATCGTGACATGGTTGTCACCCACGCACAAAGCAAACGGTACCTGGGGCGGTTTTCAACCCAGTGCCGTCCTCAACGCCAAGAGTTGTCGTGGGTTTCTCGGGTTGGCGCTCCCGGGCATCTTCATGATCGGCACAGAATGGTACGCAGATCTCGACGCCACGCAGAGTTTCCAGCACACCAACGACCCAACAGGGCAGCGTTTGAGATAGTCGCACTCGCAGCTGGACGGCTGGGCGAGCTTGCTCTGGCAGGACAGTCCGTCATCATGACCGCAGACCAGAGTAAGCATCTGCACTCGATTGTTTGGATGGAGACAAACCCTCATGTTCTTTTCAAGTCATCGCGACAATACCATTTGGCTTTGGTAGGTCTGAAGCCGGGTTTGGGTTTGCTCAAGTTAACGAGAATAACCTAAACCAGGGGTCGTGACTTCCAATCACATAGGAAACCTCATTGGGGCAAAAACCGCCATTGGTGCCCGTACTGCAGCCCACGCAAGTGCACTCGTCAGCGTCTTGGTCGGCTTTACAATCATGATCATCCTCCTGGCCACTAGAAACGTAAGTCAATCACCCTCACGAGCTCTGATTTTCGCTGAAACCGATCCTCCAGCAATTCGGTTACCTATTCAGCGACGACGAAGATGTCGTGCGCATCGTCAGCCAAGTCATGCCGCTCGTGGCATCCTTCCAGGTGAGTTTGACACGGCATTCGATACTTGCCCAATCTGAGCACGCGTAGATTGCGGATGGATTAGCAAATTCATGTGGTGGCATTCTCCGTGGGCAGGGTAAGCATACCACCGTAGTCTGCATCTTCGGGTCGGCTGAGGAATTTGGCAATCAGGCCGCCAGCACCTCGGTGCCTTCTTCAACATCATCGCCTACTATGTTTTAGCGCTACCAATCGGGATCACTCTCGCATTCAGGCAACATCTTGGTTTGCAAGGTCTCTGGATAGGTATGCCTGTTGTCATTCATCACGAGCGATTCTTGACCAACGTTCCACAAGGCCAAGTCATTGGACTTTTCATCGTCGCTATCAGCGAATACGGCGTGATTTGTTTTGGCACCGACTGGGACAAAGAGGTTGAGAAAGGGGTTATCAGAAACGCGGAGGAAGCGAAACAAAGGGCATTACTAGAACACCGCCAGCGAATGGCAGATGAACTCACCAACTGACGCGACAACCCTAGATCTGCACAAAGGAACGAGATCACGATATAGCTGGGGACGAAAAGGGTATGTATAGGAAGGAACGCAGCGATCTGCGATAGATGGTTTGACTTCGATACGCTTTTTGGTTTTTCAATTGTTCCTGTAGTTTGAACAGGAATAGATGTGCGCAAATAATAATCACCTTTAACCGTTCATGTGGTGCTCATGGCTTGACGACGTTAGCGTCTTGTCTCGGTCACCCAAGGTAGAGATACTGCAGATAACGTATTAACCCTCACAAACGACATCATAGCTCATCTTTGGCCGGAGATTCCGTCGCCGGCTTCAAAAAGTCCACCGTCCCATCCACTATCGACCTGAAGTACTTGGCCAACGGCTCATACTTGTTCCCTCCTACACCACGCACATTTAGCGACCCAACGCAATGAGAACGAACAGGCAAAAGTTTACCTTCGTATAGAATGGGTACGCTCGACCCAGCGGGGTACACGATCACTTTCGAGAACTTGCCCTCTTCTCTCGCAGTGAATCCCAACGTCGCCGCAAATTTACCTTCTGGATCATTATGGTGGCCAAAAGCAATCTTTTTGTAATAGTTGTTCCCCAGCACCTGCCACAACAACGGAAACTTTTTATCCCTGTTGAAAAGAATGACGCGCGGCAAGTCGAGGTTCTGTCGCGACACGTCAGACCCAACGTGTATGCGTGCGGACCGACGCAGAGAGAACGACCACGAACCTTGTCAAGCCATTCGGGGATATCGCCTTGGTTCGACAACACCTTGATCTTGTTTGGAACCGAACGCGACGCCCACTTGATCAGGTTGTTCGACGTCCGCTCGCCCGATTCGTACTTTTGTCCTGGTAGCTGGCCACCCCGAGGGAACACCTTGACGGTCGGAAAGCCCTGTACCTCCTGATACACGGATCAGCGTCAGCGTCCTCTTCATCACGCACGTGAACCACGGCCCGTTCGTCTGACCCCGACGGCCGTTTGCTCACCTGAGACGCGCAGAGCTGCTTGTTGGACTCGGCATCACAGTCGATGGCGTAAAATGGCACCAGCGGACTGAGATTACCAGCAGCTTTACTGTATTCCGGAGCCATTTGTTTGCAGTGCTGAGGAAGAGGTTTCAAACTGAGGCGGGACTCGGAACCTACAACGACTCACCCCGCACCATGGCGCCACGAACGCGACGACGCTTGTGCGCTGTGTGTGAAACCGTTTCAGTGCATATGATGGCGAGAAGGAAGTATGTGTGCGCATACGTTGTTTTTCATGGCGCGTTTGAACCCCTTTGGATCGAGCATCTTGACCTTCGTGTCCGGGGGAAAAATCGCTGCTGTTACCAGCGTCGGGAGGACGAGCAGAAGGGCGGTCAGTATGTGTAGTATCATCGTGGTGGTACCAGGACAACCAAGTTGCTGGTGTCTTGGCAGGCGGTCGCGTGAGATCGTGACGTGGCTCAACCGAAATAGCCCCTGTAACCACGAGTCATGCGAAACAGAGTACGATTACTGCGCGAGAGAAAAACATTGGATATGAGACCGTCTACTCTATCATATACACCATCCATCGTATCCCCCGACATCAGCTGTTTCGCAGCGCGTAATGGCCACAGTGGTCATTTTTTGTCGCAACCCTCACGCACTCGCGCCAATAGCTTTCCGCCTTGAGATGGGCTTGGAGCGCTTGCGCTTCTTGCCTTCCGAGAAGCCGTGGGCAACTTTGTGGTCTCGTCCGAGGATATCGTCTCCCTTTACCTCGTAGATACGCACGATCCAGTTTTCGGAAGTGAACGCTTCCTCTGGGTTGACGAGAAAAATCAGACACTATCGTAACTCGTGGTTGTATTCCACTCACCGAGATAGTTCAGCTTGGGCCCGTTCAAAGGCACCTGCTGTCCACGGACCCGATCCGTGGGTTGCTGTCCACCAAACAGCTCCGCGAAACGGTAATACGACATTTTGTACATCAGCGACTCTTTCATCGTCGTAGAAGCTTGTTCATCGACGCGGTACTCCCCGTTGTTGAAGTAGTTGGGTTCCTGGATCTCGTCCGGCCATACACCCTGTGCGATACGAACCATCCACAAGAATTTGTTCAAATCGTCTCCAGAGTAACCAATGAGTCCACCAAAGATGATGAGCACATAGCTCACGTCGTGTTTGCGAAGGATGGGATAAGCCACCTCCTCGGGGGAGGACATGGCTTTGCCAACGGTAGCGATGTGAGCTAGAAAAAGATGTCAGGTATACCCTCCTTGGAAAGGTGACTGCTTGGACTCACTGTTGTTCCAAGTGTTGTTGTCGACCAACGTAGGGCGATCCGCCATGCCAGCGATTTGGTAACCGTAATCCCACCAACTCATCACAACGGCATCCTCGGCCGTGTTCTGTCTCAACCAGTAGTATGCCTCTCTGAAATCGTCGATAATATGTTGACCTCCGTCAGGCGTACTCGAGGCCAGAACGACAGAGGGAGACGAATATGCATTCGAAGTCACCCACGTGCAGTGCACGACGAAGAACAGGAGCAGTCCGATGGTGTTGAGGAGGACAGTAAAACGCGTGTCGAGACCAAATACACCTTTGGAGGACTTGGAGCCGGACCCGTCAGACGCATGAAGAGCAGCCGTAGCAGAGGAAGCGACTCCAGAAACGAGCTCGCCAAGGGCACCTCCTGGTACTACGGGTGGCTCCTTCCCCTTGTTCTTCTTTGCCTTTTTGGGTGTGGCAGCCGTAGAGGAGGTAGCGGTCGAAGACGAACCGTGAGATGCGCCATTAGAACCGTCCGTGGTGGCCGCTCGCGTTGATGATTCGTCCGGTTGCGCGACGTCCGGCTCGCTGGGGTCAAGATACGTGTCAAGAAGGGACGACAACGCAATTGCAGCTGCCACACAGACGACGGGCGTAAGGGTTAGCATAAGACGGACCATGACGCCAGCAAAGTAGCTGGCCAGCACAGCGTAGATAATCACGAATACGTGCTCATCGCGGAGCGAACGGAAGCACAGCACGACACCAGCCGGGAATAGGAAGATGAGGAAATGAAGATCCATAAAGAATGAGGGCCATGCTGTGGGCTGATGTTCGGAAACTGAGGCAATGATGGGAATGTACCTGCGAGGTTTCATATGTGAGATGGAGGGTTTCCAAAATTAGGAGCGGAATACACGAACTTCTTAGCGTAGCCGGTGTCCCATAAGGAATAGAAACGGCCAGTCCACGGTGCAATCCAGCCCTTGTATGTGAGTGCGACGATGGCAAAGAAACCAAGGATTCCAGTGGCCACCACGCTCGCAAGCAAGAGTTCCTGGAATTGTTTTGAGGAGATATGGGAACGAACGAGCTGTGCAAAGGCGACAATTTGCAACAGTCCGAATACACCTGGGGTGAATAGTGAACAAAGGCCAACGAGGAGATAAAACACAGAAGGTTACCCAAGGCAGCCATGTGTTCGCTTGTCCGGACAGGCTGGAAACCAACAAACGGAACTTGCATACTTGCGAGTGTACCGATAGAGTACCAAGCAGAATACGCGACGTAGAGTCGGCTGGAATATCGACCCATGAGAAGGAGAACAAGTGCGTGCAGAGGGATCATGTTGGTGATGAACACATATCCACCTGCAAGGATCACGTCAATCTTGCTAGCGGGATGTATCAGAAAAATGTATACGAACCCCATGCAGCGACCATGTAGAAGTAGAAGACGGCAGCAACAGCGCCGAAAAACGCGCTACCCTGCTTGAGTGCTTTGATCCAGTTGAAAAACGTGAACATGAGGAGGAAGATGGCGATGGCTTCATTGTCGTACGACCCGGCGACGGAACGGGATATGTAACCGGGCACAATGCCAATGAAAGCTGCAGCCAACAAACCAGCGCTGTCATCCTTCAACTCTCTCGTGAACCTACGTATGGCTATCAGTGATCTGGCTGGCAAACGAAGGCGAGAAATACATACATATAAGTAGCCCATGCAGTCAGAGCACTGAAGCCAGGGGCTAAAAGGACACAAACGTTACGAATGTCCACCGGAAGGTTCAAAGCATGGAGGACATTGTATATGACACCACTTGTGGCCATGAGACCGGGGTAGATGGTACCACCGACGACGCGACCGAGGGGGTACCATGCTGTGGGATCAAACCAGTTCCAAAATGCCTATGGAGGTAAATGAGTGCCTTTGCCTAATGGACTACGAAAGGGCCCACATAAAAGCCTTGCGAAGCGAGAACTCTAGTCGCGCGGCTGAGACACGTTAGAGTGAGTTTCTTTCGCGAAATTGACATGAGGACACGCACTAGTTGAACCATGGATCGCTAATAACAAAGAAGTGAGGTGAGCGAAAGGCAGGCCAAGGAAATGGAGTACAGACAATTCGTGAATGATACTCTCGAAATTTACGACAGCAAATAGACGGGAAGCAATTGCAGCACTCGATATGAGGCCGAGCGCTATGATGCGGAGAAGAGAAGCAGTGTTTGATACGACAGCTGGGGAAAGATTCTCAGGGAGCGGGTAGGCAGCCGGCATGGCCGCTGCTATGAACGGGGAAAGGGATCAAAGGGTTGCAGTCGGCCAGTGCGACTGCGCGTAGGTTGGGTGGAAGTCGACGTGTCCGAGGGTCAACTGCTTATGTCAGTAATTGACACCCCTGTCTTGTCATTGTAGTGACGCTCATTCACTGATTCAGGGTGAACCTCCAGATCCGATCCGTACTTGTTGGCCAGCTGTCAAGGAGTGGTGTAGATAGAAAATGGCAAGGGCTGCCACCTCTCTTGGCTTGGAGCGTCCATGGGTTACCGCCTTCGGATCTGGCAAGAGTTGACCCGAAGTCAATCGATCAAATTCAGGTGGCTTGGTGGTGGTTTGGCTGCCTACCAGTGGCTCGAACTGTGTCTGACAGTTGACAAGAATATTTCCACACATGGAGGGCCATCCTCGGACTTCCTTTACCCTCCAACCTGTGCACAAGCGAGTACATACACTCACATCACACCAGATGATAGTATGCCAGTGCATTCCGCGGAAAATCTCAAAGTTTACCCTTGCCCAGATGAACCGAAAGGGCTCCGTCGGTCGGCAACGTTGTACAGCACCGCAATGCATTTATAAGAGCACGCGTTCACGCTTGCACCCCAGTGAGCCGACGCTTTCCGTCGTGGTTCGCGCACAAAACGTCCGGATCTGCTCGAGGCCGTGATGATTGTGCAGCGCGTTATCATGCCATGGGCTCGCCTTCCCAAATCGGGCTAACATGCTGGGCTCGCCCAACTTTATGTGACATGCGGCAGCCTCGAGGCCCACCGCTCGTGCCTTCGTCATGTATCTGTGCAGCCACCCTATATAAGACGCCGTTGATCAACGCACCCACGACTGCCCAATACCCCTACCAGCCCAGACTCGCCGACGATAATCGACCCCTCGTCACTTCACATTTGTATACCCACTGTCTACCCGTGGTTCCCTTAAATACCAGGATTTCTTCCAGGTCTCCTTGATTCTCTAACACCTCCGTCTGTCCACAATGTTGCCCATTTCGGAGGTTCACTTCGCCTTCTGCGGTATTGCTACCGTCGCAGCGAGTCTCGGTTACGCCTGCGCACGACGAGCTGCCCTTTCCCTTACTTCCCCGAACGAGCCCTCCAAAGCGTGAGTCACCGACAGTCAACCTCCCTCAAAACCGATAACGTATAGCGGCCGATAGCGATGTCGAGGCCGGCCCGTCCGAAGAACGATCCCTCAAACGCAAGCTCGACGACTCTGATGAACACGATGCTGATGCAGAAGAACAATCACGGCCGATGAAAAGGAACAGGACTCCACCCGAACAACATGAATCAGACGAGGACGTACGTACTCCATCCATTGCCTGGCATCCCTTTCGTCCATGTGTCCATTTACTTATCGTGATAAAGTTCTTCCAGGAATGGGAAGTCGTTGTGCCTCCACCCCCTTATGAACAGGTTGTCGGACTTCGACAGCCAGAAGAGCCTGTGCAGGATAAGAGCACCCCTCCCCAAGGTGACTATCACACTATCGAACAGAATGTTACGCCCGTTCGAAGGGTAGGGTTGCCTTCCATTGACCGAAACTCGTGTCTGATCGCGGCCTCTCCAGCCTACTCCGCCAGCGCTTCCCGAGACTTCTTCACAGCCGGATGAGAAAGGGGTAGAAGCAACGCGTTGCTCCACTCCGCAACCTTCCCAAGTTAACCTATCGCCTAATGAGCCTGAGACTCCACCAGCACGTCCGATGACGCCGCCCAAGCCTGCTGTTCCAGCTAAAATTGAACCCGCCAATGCCTTTTCCGCATTCTCTGGTTCCAGCTCACCATTCGCTTCGTACTCTAATGCCTCGGGAGCCTCGCCCTTTGCATTATCTAGCCAGATTGTCAAGACTGCTCCCGCATGGAGGCGTGACAACAAAGCTGAATCTGATGTGTTCGGTCGGGCGAGCCCCACGAACGCCCTCGCTCCATCATCAAATGACGCAGTCGCATCTGCGACGACTAAATATTCCGTTCCCTCTCAAAGTAAACGTACTCTGGGGGCTCCCAGAGAAACGCAATCCCTCACTAAAACATCCAATTGTAAGTGGTTCGGACGGTGACCGCATGGCGGTATGTGCTAAAACTGCGCTTAGATTTGACGGGCGAAGAAGACGAAACTGTAGAGGCTGAACTCAAGGGTGTAAAACTCTTCCTTAAGCGCGGGCGCAAAGAGTTCACCGACGGGATGTATGGGCATATCAAGATTCTCACTCAAAAGTCTACGCCCCAGAAAACAGGCAACGGAGACCCGCTGGGGACCGAGGCTGAAGCCAATTCTCGAACTCGTCTACGTAAGTCACCTCCGCCTCGAACCCTCCGCCACCGATCGTTAAACGCCACATGACCTTTCCTGTGACATCGCCTCTTATTTGCACACTTCACAATAAATGGTTCGTCGCACGCAGTCTTCCGCCGTGATCCGCTGGGACAGGTATCGATGAACGTTGGGCTGCACCCAACGGTACGGTGTCACTTTGATACAGCAGAAAACATTCTGCGCGTAATTTCGATGGAACATGTGACGACAGACGGAGAAGATTCCAGAGAAGACGTTGTCATCTATGCCTTGAAGGTCAGCCAACAGAGCACTCTTTCCCGCGTAGTTTCTTCGTACCCACGCTTTGCCTCGCCCACACAGCCTGGCCGCGCTCAGAAAGCAGAGTTTCAGTCATTTGCCAAGACGCTGTGCGATCATGAGGGACTCAAGGCTAGAGTGATCACGAGCCCGGCGGGCCCTGCCAGTGGTGTTACCGCAGCATCATAATGTAGGGTTATGAATTCCGTGTGGCTATTTCTCCTCGCAGGCAAAAGGTCAGCTTTGATGACACTTTTCGCCGATCAGGGGTCAGGACGCAGGTCGGTCTGATTGTGGGGTGTGGGGAATTAGGTGTTCTGCGCGCATATGCGTTTACGTCCTGGAGTCATACGTGTGAGTGATGACTTGAGGTGTGCTCACCACTGGATGGTTCGGTGCGATATGTAATAGCAATAGTGGCGATCGCGTGTGCTATAGGGAGTGTATGGACGATGAGTAGGTGAAATGCAACAACCGATTTGCAGAGGAAGCTCCATGGAAAGGTAGATGTGTATCGTGCCAGTGGTATGTATAATGCATAGGGATATAAGGGGATATCTAGAAGATGCAAACTTGGAAAGACGGGATCGCCAAAACATAGTAATTGATGGTGCTTCTGAATCAATGATGATCCGAGTCGGCGCCTACTGGGTGATTGCGCACTGGCACGTTTTGATAGCTTCCGTCCTGAGACGGAACATGGCATTATAAATCCCACCCCTTACGGTCTCAACTCGTCGTCGTACTTATTTCCGTCACCACTCCCATCCCCATATATCATGATGCTTGTCCCTGGACCTTTTGGGCCCCGAGTATGCGGCAAATGAGCTGAAACTCGATCTAAGCGCCACCGTGTTTCCATCTTCATAACCACTACTTATGAGGCACAGGGTTATACCAATCTATAGACATTGCGTTTCGTCGTTCCATGGCTTCGTCAATCTCTTTACAGTCAGAACACCCCTCGATGACCCATATTGGCCTAGTGTTGCGTGAATAGATGGGACTCGTAAAGTATCAATAGGTGAGTCAGTGATAATCACACACTGGCACACGAGCTCAAATTATTTCGTTACCGGCAAAAAGTGTCATATTTCCGTGAATGAGGCGAGCCGTCGATGGGCGTCATTGTCAAAGGGGATTTCTATTCCAGTCATGTCACAAACAAATGTCAACAGTAAACATTTCCAAATTTGGTACTTGTGACCCGCCGAGGCCTTCAACGTGTTCGGCCGTGTCGGGTTTGCCCAAAGATCCCCTGTGTTGGTTCATGCTCCCCTTTAGCCACTCGACATGACTCGCGGGTTCAAGTCGCCTGGATATCAAGTTCCACTTCCCAAAGTTTCCTTTGTGTTGGTTCAAGACGACGATTCCGCGCAACTCGCTGGCGTACACGACCAACAAGCAAGGTCATATGGATGTGCGTTTTCGACACTGCCTCATCGCCTTTATTCGCTGATGCCTCGGACCAGACAATGACTTTTCCGAGTTTCAGAAACCAGACCACTACATTCGGTATATAGGTGAGTGCAGTCTCGTGGTGGGTGTACCGTTTTTTGATGTCTAGCAGAGCCCTTGGAGAAGGATCTAGCCATTCAGGTCGAGTATGATATGGACGAGCAAGGTTCGATCAACGTTGTTTGCCGCGTGGAGGCCTGTTCACTCATATGAAGCTGGCGTGCAGACCAGGAATGGCTAGATGCAATCAACATCGAGCGAAGGAAAGACCAGGTCAACCTAGTCACATACGAGACGTTCGAAATCATCATGGATCGTTTAGAGAAGGAGTATTTCGACTTGGTACGTCGTGCATCTCGTACTCTGGTGAAATCGTGTCATCTATCTCACCAAATCCAGACCAAGAACATCCCCAAGTCGGACTATGCCATGCCGTCGGAGGATTCGACTTGTGCTATATGCGATGACTCGGAAGGAGAGAATAGCAATGCGATCGTGTTCTGTGATGGATGTAACCTTGCTGTACATCAAGGTATGTATGCAAACTCCACGCTCAGTAGTGTGTTCTCAAAGTTTAAGATTGTTACGGCGTTCCTTACATACCCGAGGGACAGTGGCTCTGTCGAAAGTGTACCGTGTCTCCCGAGAACCCAGTGGTGAGCGTGTTTCCTACTCTGAAGAAGTGGCCTTTAAACCACTTGCGCACCCTCTTCAGTCATGTATATTTTGTCCCAACGAAGGGGGCGCATTCAAACAGACCACCCTTGGTGACTGGGCCCATTTGTTATGTGCAATATGGATTCCCGAGACCAGAGTAGCCAACGAGGTGTTCATGGAGCCCATTACAGGCTCTAACAAAATTCCAAAACAACGGTGGAAGCTAGTGAGTGTGTCAATCTTGGCTATATGAAACGGCGAAGCCATAAACTAACGAGTCTTTTAGAAATGCTCGATATGCGGCGTTCGAGAGGGAGCATGCATTCAATGCACCAAGACATCGTGTTTCCTTGCCTTCCATACCACCTGCGCAAGAAAGGAGAAGCTTCTGATGCCCATGAAAAGCACGCAAGGCTCGGAGCCTGTCACACTGACCTGTTACTGCGAAAAACACCTTCCGGTATGGACACGTGCGCACAATGCTTCAGTCTTATTTATTAACGAATGGGTACAGAAAGAACAGGCGGAGGCACGTCTTGGAGCTCTCGCACAAGACAGCGTAATTTCTAGTCCAAGCTCCAAACTGTCTAAATCTGCCAGGGCGTACGCGAAGACATACAAGACTGGGCCTCCCCTTGTTCCTCAAATCATCGTCGATCGCATTATCAACTATATCAGTAAGATCAACGTACGCAAGAAACCTGAATTCGTTCAGATGGTTTGTAAGTACTGGAGTTTGAAGCGTGAGGCAAGACGGGGTGCGCCGTTGTTAAAAAGACTGCACCTTGAGCCATGGACTGCTTCGAATGCTGGCAAGCTATTGAGCGAGGAGGAGAAGGCGTTGAAACTCGAGGTATGTGTTGTCTCAAGACCGTCGATGCGTGACTGAGCCATGTCCAGCACCTGAAGCACATCAGAAGAGATCTTGAAATGCTTCATGAACTAGCCTTGCTCTCTCGCAAACGAGAGAGCCGGAAGCTCGCGCAAGTTGAGGCCATACAGAGGGTACTGGACGCTACCCTCTTCCCGCATCTGGCGCCCATGCGTCTTGCTTTTGAGAAGGTTCTCGCGTAAGTCACGGGGAGTGTCAAATGGGCAGGTCATTCACGAATCAATAGCCTCGACCGAAACGGTCTTTTCAAGCATCCGGTATCTAGAACTGAAGTGCCCGACTACTACGAAGTTGTCAAGACCCCCATGATCTGGGACACCATCGATGCAAAATTAGACCGACACGAGTACTGGGATTTTGAGACTTTCAAGGTGAGTTATAAACAGAGAACTTCTTTCTGGGTGACTGATCCGTCACTCCATTGTCTTTAGGGTGACGTCGAGCTCGTGTTGTCCAATGCGATCCTATATAACAAACCCGGGACGGCGTTTTACAAGACTGCTCAGCGAATGCAAACCACCGTTCAACCCATCCTTGAAGACTTGGTATCGTTACGACACCAACATCCGCATGCAGATAACGCCGAGGATTCTATTGGTGACTTTGAAGCGCCTCTGGAAGCGCTGCGGGTCCTCGTTTCTCAAGATCAGATACAAGACGTCGTTAACCTCCTTCTTGATACTGACCCGCTCACTTCTCTATTCGATTATGAGCTCGGGCGGATCAAACCCCCTCCGCCGCCACCACCCCCAAAGCCAAAACCAGGCAAAAAGAAGTATACGAAAGTTCCCAAAGCTGCCGAACCCGGTGCCTTGGATGTTGCACCTGGATTCCGCGCTCCTCGTACTCGGCGCGCACTTGCTGCCGCTGCCGCCTTCGAGGCAGAAGCCACAGTCGGTGTTGTTATTGAGCAGCTCCAGGAAGTGCAGGAAGCAGGTGCTGGAGAAGCGGCCAAGAAACCTGCCAAGTTGCGAACGACAGGCCAACCGGAATTGGTCGAAGATGTGGACAGTCAGGGTTCCTTCAAGATGTTCGATGCTGGTTGGATCCTGCCTACAGGGCAGAAGCGAGGGGGAAGGCAAGGTATCGAGAGGCAACTACTGCCTCCGCCAAAGAAACGAATGCGAACAGGTGCGTGTCGAAGAGCTATGTATCACCCTCGTCGCTGACTTTGTATTCACTTTAGCGGAACGCGGGACGTCGAAGCTCTCGACAATCAGTACAACTGTATCTGAGAACCAGACTATATATGGGACGGTTCCTCCTGAAGAAGTTGCTGGACCGTCGGTTCCGACCGCAGAAGAAAAGGCAGAAGTGGATGTTCCGATGGACGTCGAACAGCCAGACATAAAGCCTTCTGAATCTATCGTTCTTCCCATCCCAGACCTCGAACCTTTACCCGAACCTGTCTCCCAACCTGCTCCCGAAACTGTCCCTATCCCTATCCCTGTCCCTATCCCTGAATTTGTCCCCATCCAACCTGTCCCTATCCCCGAATTTGTCCCCGTCTCCCGGCCCGTTCCTGAACCTGACCTCGAACCTGAGCCTGAACCCGAGCCTGCGCCAGTGCCGGAAGTCCACGAAGAGACGCAATCTGAATTGGAAGCGCGCATCGCTGCGATCCCAAGAGATCGATATACGAACATTATCGCGGTGGATGGCAGGATCATCATCGAAGAACTGGATACTCCAGCCACGCGCCGAGAGAAGGCTTCACGCCGGAAGGCAGAGAAGAAGGCGGCGGCAGCGGCTGCTGCTGCTGCTGCACTGCCTACCCGTGACAAGGGTGATGGCCATGAGTCCGACTTGTCTTCTCTTAGCGAGCTCGAGAGTGAAGAGGAAGGCGAAGGCGAGGGTCCTACGGAACAACAACCTGTGGGGGTTCCTCCGCCTATTGCCGGTCCTTCCAGAGCGCCACTGCCTGCTGAGCCAGGTGTGGTTATTCTCCCAGAGGGCAAAACCCTGGAAGGAGGAACACTCGGTGGGTGTTGTCATGTTATGGGTCAGCGTCATATATCCCGCTAATCAATCCATCTCTCTAGTTTGGGCCAAAGCAAGTTCGTCCAACCCGTTTCCGACACTACACAAACTCTGACGCTTCCATCAGATACCTATCCGTGGTGGCCAGCGGTCGTCTATGAACCAGACGATGAACGTATTCCTCCTGCAGTGAAGAGCCAACGTGGCGTAGGACGCAGAACAGGTGATGGTCCTCTGCACTTGATACAATTCTTTGACAAGTCATCTCAATGGTACGCGTCATGTCCTGTCCGTGGATGACCTGAACTTAAATATCACGCTGAACAGGCAATGGATGGGAGCGAGTCGGCTCCTACTGCTCGGCGAAGACAATGGTGAGCGGCGCGTCTGAACTCCGTGAATGACCCAATCGTTCTGACCCCCTGTGACCAGCTCTGGACGCCGAAATGCTAGCTCCGACCTCACATCGGCAACGTTGGAAGACGGCGAGCATCCGGAAGGACTGCCGAGATGCCTATGCGTACGTGACCTCGTTTGCGTTCTCTCCCGACTTGTCATCACTGATGGTCGTCTATTTCCGTAGACGGGCGATCGCCGAAATGGAGACCGAGGCTGATATGGTTGCCGAACCTGATGCAATGGAAACGGGGATGGACGAGATAGTTGCGGAGCACAGCGCGATGGCGATGGACCCAGAGGTGGGGCCGGAGAATGCGGTTGGAGAGCCCCAGTTAGACGCGATGGAAACGGAGACCGTGAATATAGCCGCAGAGGAGCTTGCGGCTCCAGCGGGATGATATCTTTAGTGTATTTACGATGACGGATAGCCTTAAGCTTATTATAGCGCAGCGCACTGCGGTGCATATGGAACGATCGCGTCTTGCCCATTTGCCTCTTGGCCGCCAATACTTCTCAACTTTCGCTCCCACAGCGTACCCTGCTTGGGGGCACCTCGGCATCTCTGATTGCCATCGCGGTCCAGGTGAAGATCAGCCTGTGCGAGTCACCGCACGGCTCACCGTCGTTCAACTTGATCCAACTCCAAATACAGGACCGACGACTGTTCAGTGTCATGTAATGCCATCGCTGCCATTTGCCTGGCTACCTCCCGGCTGAGATCGCGCGTCGAGTCCGATTGCGTTCGGAGCTCCCGAAGGTTGAGCACGAGACGTTGTCCCATGACATTTAAAAGGGGCGTCGAAACACTGCAGCGTCCGTCAAGAATGTAGCATCAGAAAAAGATGGCGGGGTTTGCTCACAACAACTGAAGGCTATTTCTCGGATCCTTTTTTTTTTCGACGTACTTACCCATCAGCCTACGATGTCGTCGATCGATTGACATGACGCTTACCAGACTGAAGATGCTCCTGTGATCGTGTTCTCGAGTGAAGACTGGAACATTGGCATATGGAGCGAGACGACGTACCAGCATACCATGCAAAACACGGAATTGAACGCGCTTGCCTGCATACGCGTTAGATGGACGAGATCCCCCAGATAATCCTTTGGGAATACTTACGGCCCAGAATAAAAAAGCTGGAAGATCGGTCAGAATAGGGACAAGGATGAACCGAACTAGACTCCTCACCATCTCGTGCGAGAAGACGGACCAACCGTGAAGGCTGGGTGATACGGGACCTCATGGAAATCCGGTAAAGACTATAATATGCGACTCCCAATATGGAGCTGTCGAGACCGAGTCTGTTCCGTGAATGAGAGGTGAGCATGCCGTGTCTAACTGATCCACCTACGGTATGAGCAAGAGCTGCCACTGAAGAATGCAATGTTACAGCAGCTATCGACATGGCTTGAGGGGAAAAAACCTACGGCATTGGCTACAAAGTCCAAGAATGAGATCAAGGGAATGAGAGAAGCGGGCGACATACGGGGCACTGGCGTCCAGCATACACCAATTTCATCTAGATATACAAATTGCATCGCTGGCAAAAAGTTGTGATACATCAACAGAATTTCAAGATTTAACACTCACGGAGAGCATGATCGAGCACGTAGAGTAATAATGCAAGGACACCTATAGCATAAAGAACGTATAATAAATTCAACGCCACAGTAATGCTGCGCCTGCATCCCAAGATTGCACAAGCGCGCAGCGCGACCAAAACTATGCTTAACCATCAAAAAAAAGACGTTTTGGAGCGTGACTGGGTACTCACGGCGGATCGATTCACCAGTCAGGATTACAAAGATTGGAACGAATATTTCGAATGCCGTACAAAACTGGGATGCGATCGAGCTCGACAGGTGACGCAGAAACGCAGGGGAAAATATACTTGTTGGGAGCCGTGACTCAAGTAGCCCGTTTCCTCCAGCATTATGAATGTCTGTCCAATCAGATTCCCATACCGGCTGATCATAAAAAGTATCTTGACGACCGTCCATGGGTCATCCCAGATATATGCTGCCTGTTGATAAAGCGTCTCGAGTGAGCCAGTTCGTGGTTGTAGTATCAAACGTACCTCGAGCGAAAGAGTAAGGAGATAATCATAAACAAGGAACGTGTACCCTGCAAAGGCGAATGACCTTCATTGACGGAATCAAACGAATGAAGTGATAATGCTGCATGAATACTCACTTGTGAATGAACAACTGGCCCAAAAAAACTGTCGGTACCGACATGCACAAGAGCAACTAAGCAGAGGATTGAATAGTGGGGTCTCAAGGAATGACCGTGACGGAACACGCATAGTGGGGGCTTTAAGTTGCCCAGGGGCGTGTCATTTAGTGTTCGCCACCTGGTCTTAAACTTTTCGCCGTGCTACAAGGAAATACGTGAAACCAGCAAACTTTGAAGTGGACGCTACACAACAGTTTCCTTCTCTGGGAATTACATAGCACAGGAACAGTCAAATTCTATTTTCAATTCAATCATTAGATGCGAACTCTCACAGTCCATTTCACTGGCAGAATGTTTCAAGTTGTCATTCGAAGTCCATCACAGTGTAGGTCAAAAAATCCGGACCGCTACAACGTTCTGAAATGGGCTGCAAGCTACTGCAAGGCCTGTGAAAGGTCATCACTAGACCACCCTTTTGATAAACACTTCCCGAGCACCACGGTTGAGTTTCAACGAGTACATTGTCGATTGAGGCTCATGCCAACATGCGACATCGGGGCTCATCGGGGTTCCTCCGCCGTTGTCATTAACTGTCTACATGTTGTTGCTGCGCGAGTTTCAATCCGGTGCCGGGGTCGCCCTCGGTTAAGATTGTGTTGCACTGTCCATTCCCCGGATCGACTTTTGACGTCAGATCTCAGCTTCGGTCCTGACCATAATGCGTCAGTTTGTCTCATCTGTTGCTGCGTCTCTTTTTCCAGTGCCGTTTTGGCGTCGCTGTTATTGCCAGCCATTGTGGTGATCAGATCAATGCTTTGCAGTGATTCCTTGCGGACGTCGGTCAACAAACGAACACCCGTAGTACCGTCCAACACCGTGATGACCGCGGGCCGTGCAACCAAAAAGGCAATAAATGTTGTGCAATGATTCATCGCAAAGCTTGACTTAACTCAAATTAAGACACCGACCCGCTCGGGGCTGACCTACATCCCTAAATTCAAGCACTGCCAGTGGATTTATGTATCTGGCGAGTGGTCGTGGATGCCATGAGATGCCATGATCGGTCAGGCGATCGGAGGCCGAAGCGGCTCGGGCTCGGGCTTCCCTAATAAAGTAATTCGTGCTCTAACACACTTTTTGGTTAGCAGCCCGGACCAGCCAATGAGAGTGCTCACTCAGTCGCGAAAGAGTTGTTGGACTGCGGTTCATTTACTGATCCAGAGATGGCAGGTGATGATGCATGATGGCCCGCTTCACACGGGACTTCAATCCTGACGTTGGAACTGACTCTGGTCATATGAGCTGAGATGAAACGTTAGCAGCCGTAAAGGACAGCGCATGTATGTAATTCTCCGTAGTACTAACTCTCCGTGTTAGTCGCGGGGTCGAGTCGTCGACTCACCCCAATGATTAGATCATACGTGCAAGCAACAATCAGCACTATGTAGTATGTACTCATCTAAAAACAATCCTTCAAGTTCATCCATAAGTTACATTCCAAGTAGCTCATCCCGCTCATACACACAATACCCCCGCCATGACGGACGTTCGTGATCCGGGTCCAAGACGAAGTCGTAGATCATCGCAGTCCCGCTGGTCCATCATCCCGAGGCGGGTATAAAAACACTTGCCCGCAGAGTTGGACTGGGCGACTTGCACTTGAACGAGAACGGCAATCTTGCTGTCTTGATTGGGTACTTGATCGGACGATGTGGAATGATACACCTGGCATGCAGCAGCAGAGCAGGACGCTTCCAGACGTTGGACGGCGCCGTGCACCAGGGATCGTCCAATTCCTCTACGTTGATACGCAGGGAGGACGCCGAGCGTGAGAAGGGTGATGTGCGACCGGGGGATATCGGAGCGCGATTCGGAGCATATCCGATCGGCATGAGTATCCCCAATAGTACCTCCTATGTACCCTCCAATTGAGCTCGGTTGTGAGGGACCCATGGCTACTGAAGCAAAGCCAATGATAACGCCGCGGTCTGTCGCGACTAAGCAGAGCTGTCGCGGGTTGATAAGAAGCTGGACGAAGAATGATGCTGGATAGGAGACAGGTAGGAGGTTACGCTGGATGCAATGGGACATTGGTGAGACAAAAAAACATTGCATGGAGAGAGGTACTTACATGCAGCGCGCGTACGTGAGGGAGGTCAGATGCATTCATAACGCGCAGTGCGACGCCTTCGGGTGTGGAGGTTGGTCGCATGACATGCTCGCAGCAGCTGGTGCTCATGGTGGAGATGGGCTGCTGGAGAATAAATGAAGTGTAGAGTGAGAATGGGAGTCGGGACGATTCGGATGGAGAACAGGGGCTAAAGAAATCTCTCTCGTCACCACAGCATACCCGGCCCTGATTGAGTGTAGCTCTCAGTACACCTCAATTGGGTCGTAGTTTCTGGGCGACTCACCGCATCGCATCAAAAATCACATGTTTCTTTTGCAATTGTTAGTTGTGGCTGCAAGTACTGGCAATGGCATCCGGTCGTCAGGGTTTTATTAACTTTCCACTTGGTTTGAAACTGTAACCTACATCGACGCCGAGCGCTACTTCAAGTTGGCAGGGTGAATCTTGTCGAAATACATCAAGTTCTCCAACACCTCAACCCAGTAGAGTGCCCACAGAGTCATTCTTGTGTATTTTCATACAGAGCTCCACCCATTGTTGGTTTACTCAGAGAGTCAGCGTCTCGTAGTGATAGATGAATGTTGTGGAAGCAAGATCATGACATCACTGGCTCCCCGCGGCGGTCCGGTAAGGACGTGAGAGCTACTGGTGAGACCATGGGGCTCCGCCCGGAGCTTGCTCCAGAATCATGTCTTTCGTTCACGCCATTCGTGCAGCGCGACTTGCGCGTCACGCCCGGTTATTCTCGACATCACTGTCTGCCCGCTACGAGAACGTCCTGATATCAAGACCGAAGCCTGGAGTGGCTCTCATAACTCTCAACAGACCCAAGGCCCTAAATGCCCTCAACGCTGCCCATTTCAGAGATATCGCCAGTGCACTGAAAGAGGCGGACGACGATGCCAGCGTGGGCGCCATGGTGCTCACAGGTTCCGACAAGGCGTTCGCAGGTGCGTGATGCGTTCCAATCGAGTGCGCTGAACCAACTTGACATCGTCCAGCCGGAGCCGACATTAAAGAAATGAAAGACAAGTCATGTGATGTCTAGTTTTCGCCCTCCTCTGCGGCACGCTCATATAGATCCCTTTCCAGTCGAAGAAGCTTACACGTCCAACTTCATCGCCAGCTGGGATGTCATCTCTAAACTCAACAAGCCTGTCATCGCCGCGGTCAGTGGCTACGCGGTAGGTGCTCACATTCCCCAAGACCATCTCGCGTTGACGATCGTAGCTCGGTGGTGGTCTTGAACTGGCACTCCAAGCCGACATCCTCCTCGTCTCGCCTTCCGCGCAGCTCGGGCAACCCGAGATCAACCTAGGCGTCATCCCTGGCGGCGGCGGCACTCAACGTCTCGCACGTCTGATCGGTAAATCTCGCACGATGGAATTGGTCCTGACTGGCCGCACAATCGGCGCGGATGAAGCTGAAAAATGGGGACTCGTCAGCAAAGTTGTACCCGAGGACATCGGGGTCGTCAACGCCGCGGTTCAGATAGCGGCCAATATTGCCGACAAGGGGCGTGTGGCCGTGGCCGTTGGAAAGGAAGCAATTAATGCCGCATTCGAACTGTCACTTGCGGAAGGTTTGAGGTTCGAACGCAGGTTATTCCACTCATTGTTCGCGACCAAGGATCAGAAAGAAGGTGGGCTTTCATGTGTCACGTGAATGGTACTCTGACGGATGTCTCAAGGTATGGCCGCGTTCGCCGAGAAGCGGAAGCCTGAATGGTCACGTTCATGAAATGCGTTGAAAGCTGTCCTTTACAAGCATATCTCCTCTGTCTTGTTGTACTGTCGAGATGTTGGGGCCATGGTATTGTCGGACTTTGGTTGCTCTCATAGGTGCATATATACGCGAGACAAAGGTTGGACTACTCGCACCGACAATGGCGAATGGAGAAGCTAGGTAGCGGAATTGAGTGCTGATGCGCTGACCCGCCCAGAATAAGCTAACGGTTCACTGCAATCCAAGTAGTTGAGGTTGTTGGACACGACAGACGCATGGCTCTAAGTGCGGCTAAGACTGAAAACCCCGCGCGTACATTCAGGGTATCCTTGTGGGCAGTCAAAAGGTTGTGGGATAGCACAACCTTTTGTGATCTGCCCAGTGTTGCTTCTGGTGCGTTGCCCCGCACTAAGCAAGTGGTCAGTCATACATCTGGAGTAAGAATACCATCTCACGTATACCGCCGACTTGCACCTACAGAGACAGTCGCAGATGATCAGTGTTTCAGCGCTCGCACTGGGCCAAGATGTCACTTGCCTACTACACTGTTTGAGTTCTGTACCGACCGAATCCACTCGACGACTACATCCCTGAGCACCGCACTGGTTCAAAGGCGTTTCGAGTTTTTCTTTCACCATTCTAGACATTACGGTCATTTGACTACAGGGTATCAGTCCTGAATATGATCACAAGTGGTACTCACATACAGCGTTCCTTTCAATGATTGGTAACAACGGTCAGAGGTCTCCCCTGAAAATTGGCCTTCGTAGCGACGCCGCCATATGTTGAGTTTTTGGATGAGCTTCTCCTTGATGTCCTCTGGAATCGCAGTCGTTCCCTGAAGGACGAGAAGTGTGGAAAGGAACTGGCAGATGTCGCCAATGACTTTCGGATCGGAAGGATCGTCGATTGTGTTGGCCATCCGAGTGGCTTGCAGTACGACTAAGTCGGACGCAGCAGGTGTCTTTTGGAAGCGAACAAAGTAGGGACTGGAGATAAATTGATCGATAGCGTGATCACAAGTGCGGGTGGCGCGCTTACAGGTGACAAATGACATTGATCATCGTTGTCGCAATGTTGAACGGAGTCGTGTATGTTTTATACTGGGCGACCAGTGCGGGGAGATAGTTTGCAGAGAATTCACTGTTTTGGGAGACCGGTATTCAAGCTGGATAACATCGGGGTCGTCGCTCACCTGTAAACCACTTCTGCTTGGCGAAGAGGCCAAGTCTGCAAGAGGCCAAGCTGATATTCATCAAGACGTTCAGTCCTGTCACCAGGCGACTCTTCCGATAGTAGGCACACCTGTCGGCTGAGATCTATGAGTCTGCGTTCTTCGGATCGGACGTCCGGATTCGACGGGTCGTTTTCAAACCCAAGATGTCTGGCGATCGACTGAGCGGTAACATTCGATAGGTCCTGAACTTCAGCTGGACTCAAAGCCTGCATGTTTGAGGAGAATGAAGACTTGATGAGATCTCGCTGTGCTTGCTGGGAATGTGGCGTGAGTGACGCGCACGATCGCTTACTCAGCCCCTGTGCTACTCCATTCAATCAATCTCGTCCATGTCTGCAGCGACTCCGGAAAACATTTCTATCTCGATCAGTTTTCGCGGCACAACACACGAGATATCATTGCCACCCGATGCACCTCTGACGCGCCTAGAAGCACTCTTGGAAGAGCTGACGTCGGTACCTCCGACCCTTCAGAAACTCTTGTTTCGAGGAAAGAAAGTTCAGCACGCGGATAACCTCACGTTAGCCCAGATTGGTCTCAGGGACGGGCTAAAGGTACAGATGCTGGGATCGACTGCGCGTGAGATAAACTCTCTGAACGTGACCGAGTCGGAACACCAACGGAAGGAGAGGATCTTGCATGAACGTGCTCTTAAACCGCAGGTCAAGGTGCGCGTTCTCGTGTGCACTAAATGAACGCTGGATTCGATCTGCATTGTATGTAGGTCCGCTCGACCGGTTCTTCCACCGTTGCGTCGACAACATATGTCTTCCATAAGCTCGAGCCTCTGAGTCACTTGCCAAAGCCAGAAACGGCGCTCGAACGATTATCGAAGCTGTCAGACGATCCAGCAATTCGCCACATCATGCAGAAACATAAGTTTTCTGTAGGCGTGTTGACCGAGCTCGCTCCCCACGAACAACCACACCTACTAGGACTTAATGTCGGTGCGGGACAATCCATCAAACTGCGCATACGAACGGATGCGTATGATGGCTTCAGACCGTATCTAGAAGTTCGCCGCGTGCTCTGTCACGAACTGACGCACAATGTCTGGGGTGATCATGATAATAATGTGAGATATCCTGGCTTTCCTCGATAGGTACCGGAATTAATTTCTGGCATACTCTAGTTCAAAGAACTCAACTCGCAGCTCAACAGGGAAGTTGCCGAGTTTGAAGCTGCGGAGAAACGTGGAACGCACTACCTATCAGATATGAGAGGCGCCTATGAGCCCTCGTCGAACGAAGAAGCTGAAGCATTAATTCATGTCCTTGGAGGAAATGCAATACCATTGGGTGATTCAGCTGAGGATAGACGACGTCGAGCATTGGAGGCTGCTACTGCACGTCTGAGAAAGGAAGAGGAGGAATTAGAGAAGAGCTGTGGTACGACGGAGAGGACAAGGAGGATTTCAAGTTGATTTTTTGCTGGGACGATGTGGATATCTTTGTTCACCATCCATCGCATAGCACGTCCGACTCATCGAGCGCTGTCAATACCACAGTCTGATCTTGGACTGCATATTGACAACATCCCCACACTGGTTTGCTGTACGTTACGGGAAAACTGAACCTTAACTATCCCTCTAAGGCCCCTGTCTCTGCCAGTCACTCTGAATCGTCGCTGGCCCTGTGCAGGAGTCGGTTGGTTGACCCCGTCCCGTAGACTTGGAATTTGTAACTTATTCAGGGTGTAAATCTGAGCCGAGCGTAGCCGAGGCTTGTCTCAAGCGCTCCCCATGTTCCGACAGTCGTGTACTTGATAGCGCTCGAAGTGTGAATATCTGGCCCGCTACTTTAGGAGTCGGGCAGCGCTTTTGCAGGCGTTTGAGAATGCCCTAAATTGGGTTCTCGTTACGTAACATTAGATTCAATACCCAACCAATACCCCTTCCGTCTTCGTGACCTTGGCTTAACAAATTCGGTTGGCGTTTTTGACGATGCGCGCTTAAACGTGATGTTTGATTTCGCTCTCGCATGTTCTGAGACCTTACTAGTCCTGAAGTTCTCGAAAAAGAACGCGTTGTCCGAGTCAGCTGAGGTTGAAGGCACTGTCTTCGCGAATGACATTCAGCCTCAATATCATGCTAACGATGACGTAGACGGTCGGCAGAGCCACGGCGGCGCGCGCGGAAATCGTGGTCGGTATGGACTGGGCCGGATCTTTTCGCGTCGTGTTGCGAACAACTTGCACAACCGTACCGTCATCCGCGAGAACGTGGGTGCATCACTCGAACCTTCAAGTTGTGTTGACGATAGTTCGTCTCCCGAAAGTTTTGAACGCGATGTGAATGTTTTAGATCCTGGAGACGAACGTTCATCTCATACTCTGGATTGCTTGCCAGTGTCACCAATAGCCACGGTGTGCCTTGGACGGAAACAGCCCGCTATTATGCGGAGAGCACTCGTGTCTCTGAATCATTTTGCCAAATTTGCAATTGTAAATTAGATGCCCCGACAAGCCTTAAGTAGCCAGCTGTCGTGGCAGGGCTACTTCTGTTCTTACATTATTGGATAAACCACAGGACCTGCCAGATTGGGTAACATTTAGTCGGAAATGTAAGCTCAAGCTCCCGGTAGTGAGCGGTCATACTAGTACTAGTAAGTAAGTATCTCGCTTACCCCACAGAATCCTACTAACACTAGTCCTGTTCGAGCGATGTTACATTCTTCTACTGGAAAATCCCGTGTCTTGTAACATGTGTTGGCAGTTGATTCGAGCATGTGTCTCCTTTTATCGACCCGTTTCGATTCCTGGCATTACAAACTTAATCAAGACGGACTTTCTGGTGGCTTCGGCGCTAATCACACTCGCTAGAATTCGTCAACATCAGTACATAACTCCGTTGTAGGCCTCGGGTGGTGCCACACGTTTCTGCGCTTGTTCGACACTGGGAAGGTTCATTTAAGCTCGTTACAGGTCATAACAGTCTTGTCAGGACGACTCCCCAGTGGTTCTCTCACAGCGATGTCCATTTCTGATGTATGGACGCCAGGACTAATAGGTAAAGAAACCATTGAAATCCCCGAGATTTGGATGCTCACCGATCTGAGCAGGGTACACGGTCTCCGGCTTGTATGTGCACTCAGCCTCCTTCCCCGCCTCAGAATGTGATGCTTTCAGCAGAATGTACGGTGCGACATTGAGCCAGTCGATTTGCTACACACGCTGGTTTCCGAATGATCCTTGGCCTACAAAAGCATTTGTATGCGCCCAAGCTTTTCTTCACCCCATATCTGATGTGTTTTCCTTAGGTGTTCATGATGTTGTAGGTTATGTCACCGGGTATTTTATCGTGTATCGTTACAATCCCCTTTCCCAGCTTAGCAGACACTTTTCATATGATTGGGAGTACTCAAACCCTTTGGACAGTGCTCGTGTCATGCCATCAAAACTACTCGTGGAGTTGCGCAAACGAACTACCGTGGTAAGTCCTGGATCATCCGAGATGCAGTCGACTGTGTTCATGCAAATTGCAGGGGCGGCTATGTAAGTGCCTTGTAGTCAATGATACACTCTCCGAATCTATTTATACTCTCGACCGGAGGTTCTGCTATGCCTCAGTGTGAGATCCTATGCGAGAGTTTTGGTTTTGTGCTCACCACCATCTTACCAGTACATGATCACTTTTGCTGTTCAGAGGTTTGTAGAAGTTCTCAGAGTCCGAGTCGTATGACGTCTAAACGTTGTTGGTCAGTTTTTACTGCCATCGCATATGGACGAGTAAGTCATTGGCGTCAAATCGTCATCTTGCACAGAGTGACGTCTCCGCAGTCAGCGGGAAGAATAAACCCCTCACTCTTGCTATAGTCAGTCCCGACTATCACGATACGTGTTTCTATATCTCAGCTTACTTTCATACAGTTTGTCTTAGCGATTTCGGGATTCGGTAAATCTATCATCGAAGTAGTGAACGTTGTCTAACTTGCCAGCTTACCAGTTTTTGGTACATGTATGTACTCTGACGAACTGACTTGGGAATGACTGAATGGATGCTGCCCTAGGGTACAACGTTGATATGTATGTCCACTCTTTGCTGAGGCTAACGAAAGTTGAAGCGGCCCTTTTTCAGCGCTCGGGTTGGGACCATCGACTATGTATTCGTGTGTCCAGTGAGTGTCGTATTGAGGTGTTCGCTTATTTGTTTGCATCGTCTAACCATATTCTCAGCTGATATTGCCGTGTGCCGGAACGAGCACTGGATGTGACTTTCTCATCACATTCGCCGTCTTTAAATATATGTGGAAATCTGGCTTCCGCAGGCAACGCAGTGTAATTCAGGATTTGGCAGTCGTTTGTATCAATACGGGTGCGTTTACTTGGTAAGCCCGTCGTTTCCCTTTCTACGCACTTGATGATCACGGTTGGTTCAGCGCAGTAGCGACCTTCACTGGTATCATGGTATGTTTGGAGTCGGTACGTCGCGCAGTTGCTGACCGATGAGCAAAGTACCTTGTTCAAGGCCACAGCTACTGGGTGGGTGCAGTTGGCATTGTGTTTGGCCGGAGTAAGTGCTTTCTAACGGCCGATGATACAATGTTGACTTTTCATCGTGTGTGGGCTATGTAAACTCCATGCTGGCTGTGTAAGTCTCATGACGCACTCCTCATACCCAAAGCATGGATCTTGATGTTCGGACAGGCTCAATGCGAGAAAAATGATCCGTGACCGGGTTCCGAATGTTTACACCTTAACTACCGTACCAGTAACGCTTTAATCCTTCCGACCGTCTTCGATCTTACTGAACTCACGCCGCGCCTAATTGACATCCATGCGGATTTGCATTATCTTAGGATTTAGGTTTCCCAAGTTTTCTTTGTTGGAGAACAGCCAGCAGCTAGTACATACGCTACACTCACTTGTTATCGTTTTGTTCGTCTTCCGCTCAATGTTCCGTTGCAATCATGATGTAGAGATATGCATGGATGCAGGTACCGCTTTCGTGATAACTTTTGAGTCATGCGGGCCCAGGGAAAGCATATCGAGATGAGTAAGTACATTGAAAGCACAGCTCGATCGCATCGATCTGAGCACCAACTCTCGCAGTGTCTCGGCAGCGCTCACCAAGCTGCTCCCCTCACACCGTGACGTACCCTACAGTATTCACGTCCTCAGAAGGACCATCCGCAATACAGGTCAGCGCTCGCACGAGACGATCCATCCAGAGCCTCACTCTGGTCGACCATACCCTGCATTGCGATGTCGTCGTGATCACCAATCCCCCGCGTTGTTCTCGATCGTCACCTTTTCCCATCTGAGCCATCAGTCCAACGTCTTTTTCTCAGGCAAGCCGAGCACGTCGTCCGACCCGCCGACGGTGGCTGAGCAAATCCACATCTAGCAGGTATTTGAGCACCTCCGGGGCATGACCGGCGAAGTGCGTCCTACTTCCGACTCTGTCTTCACCGCTCCTTGTTGTGAGCGCCGTGTTCGGGGTGTCTCCAGGTTCGGGGGGCGGCCTGTTGCGGCAACCTGGGTGTGCCGTGTGCGTTGACGCATGACGGAATTATTGGGGCGTTGCGTGTGGACCCGAAAGCATCAACGGTGGGGTGGTCTCGGATGTCCGGGGTGTGAATCAGAGCCAATATACAGGTATGTCGTTCCTGACATTCGGTCGGATTCAGAGATGCAAACATTTTTTCCTGACTCAAATTGTTTGTCAAATAAGGGTCTTGCTTGTGACCGGATAAATCCGGATTTGTTTTATCCTTCTAAGAAACCCCTCCTATTGGTTCACGTGGCATATCAAACCAAGAACAGCACGTTTATATCAATCGGCTATCTCCGCTTCTAAATAAATCGACTTGTTTGTTCATGTAGCAAATCCGCTCGCGAAGTCACCACGAGGTGCAAAACTCTAGGCCGAATTTTTCAACTCAGTGGAGTAGAACAAACAAAATAAAGTTCGAAAGTAGTACTAGTACTACTAGTAGAGAGCGCCGCCGCATTGGAAGAACGTATAGCCATAAAGCTGACGGCAAGAAGCGATAGCACGCCGGTTGTAGTATGTATACGTATTATACTCACAGTAATACACCGTTACTTATGGTCGCTCTATAAGTATTAAGTATTGCGAAGTTGTTACAAACTTCTACCAATGCAC
This sequence comes from Xerocomellus chrysenteron, assembly GCA_038093415.1. Classification (NCBI taxonomy): domain Eukaryota; kingdom Fungi; phylum Basidiomycota; class Agaricomycetes; order Boletales; family Boletaceae; genus Xerocomellus; species Xerocomellus chrysenteron. Next base: position 9,066 of record JBBPSD010000144.1, on the reverse strand, counting down.
TTCTGTCACCCGTACACTCAGAGGACACCATAATCAGTACAACAGTGATCGGTCTCGAGTAGTATGTGGTGTAAGGCTGTATACAGCTACGTTCGGGTTGGCTCTATTTGGTTCATATAGGCAGGGATTCCAAGTTGGGTAATGCTGCGGCACTGGCAGTGGGGAGACTCGGAGTCGGAACAAAGTTTAAGTTCTGTGTAACACCATCCTCCGCTATCCTAACAAGTCCTAATTAATCGAGCAAACACTCTTCCACTGGAAAATACCAATACCTTGTGTAACATGTGTTGGCAGCTGAGCTTTCGAGCTTGTGTCTCCTCTGCTCGACTAATTTTTATTCTTATCTGCATCGCGTTCCGTTCATCCACAGGTTGGACGAGGGATTCACACTCGAGAGTGCTGGCATTTGAACAAGATGGCGTAGAACGTCATCATACGTAACTCTGTTGCTAACCCCTGGGACTCGGAGTTGGCACTACACGTTTCTGAGCTCATTCCGACTGATCCGGACACTAGGAAGTCATTTAAGCACATCTAGCGCTATTGAATAAAGGTCGACTCCCCAGTGGTTCTGTCTCAGCCATGTCCAATTCTGAGAGATGGGCACCAGGACTGATAGGTGAAGAAATCATTGTGAATCCCTGAATCTGGATATTACTCACCGATCTGAGCAGGGTACGCGGTCTCCGGCTTGTATGCGCACTCAGCCTCCTTCCACACCCCAGAATCTGATGCTTCCAGCAGAATGTACGGTGCGACATTGGGCCAGTCGATTTGCTACACGTTTTGGTTTCCGAATGATCCTTGGTCTACAAAAGCATTTGTATGCGCCCAAGCTTTTCTTCACTATGTATTTGATGTGTTTTCCTTAGGTGTTCATGATGTTGTATGTTGCGCCATTGGGTATTTCATCGTGCATCGTTACAATGCCGTTTCCCAGCTTAGCAGACACTGTTCATATGATTGGGAGTACTCAACTCGTTTGGACAGTGCTCGTGTCATGTCATCAAAACTACTCATGGAGTTGCGGAAACGAAATACCGCAGTGAGTCCTACACCATCCAAGATGTAGTCGACCTGTATTTATGTGAATTGCAGGGGCGGGTATGTAAGTGCCTTGTAGTCAATGAAACACTCCGAATCTTATCTATACTCTCAACCGGAGGTTCTGCTATGGCTTACTGTGAGATCCTATGCAAGGATTTTGGATTTGTGCTCACCACCATCTTACCAGTACATGATCATATTTGCCGTGCAGAGGTTTGTAGGAGCTTTCAGAGTCGTATAGCGTACTAAATGCTGTTGGTCAGTTTTTACTGCCGTCGCATATGGACGAGTGAGTCATTGCCGTCAAATCGTCGCCATGCACACAGTGACGTCTCCTCAGTCAGCGGGAAGAATAAACCCCTTACTCTTACTATAGTCAGTCCCGACTAGCACGGTACTCGTTTCTTGATCTCACCTTACTTTCCTGCAGTTTGTCTTAGCGATTTCGGGATTTGGTAAATCTATTACCGAAGTAGTGAGCGTTGTCTGACTTGCCAACTTACCAGTTTTTGGCACATGTACGTACTCTGACGGACTGACTTGGGAATGACTGAATGGGTACTACCCTAGGGTACAACGTCGACGTGTATGTCCGTTCTTTGCTGAAGCCAACGAAAGTTGAACCAACCCTTTTTCAGCGCTCGGGTCGGGACCTTCGATTATCTGTCCTCGTGTCCAGTGAGGTGCACATGTTGTATTATGGTGTTCGCTGATTTATTTGCATTGTCCAATCATCTTCTCAGCTGATATTGCCGTGTGCCGGAACGAGTTCTGTAGCTGACTTTCTCATCACATTCGCCGTCTTTAAATACATGTGGAAATCTGGCTTCCGCAGGCAACGCAGTGTGATTCAGGATTTGGCGATCGTTTGTATCAATACGGGTGCGTTTACTTGGTAAGCCCTTCGTTTCTCTTCCGACGCTTGATGATCATGTTTGTTCAGCGCAATAGCGACCGTCACTGGTATCATGGTATGTTTGTAGTCTGTATGTTTGCGCGGTTGCTGACCGACGAGCAAAGTACCTTGTTCAAAGCAACAACTATTGGGTGGGTGCAGTTGGCATCGTGTTTGGCCGGAGTAAGTGCCATTTGTATTATGATGGATGATATAATGTTGACTTTTCATCGTGCGTAGGCTATGTGAACTCCATGCTGGCTGTGTAAGTCCCATGACACATTCCTGATACCCAAAGCGTGGATCTGGATTTTCGGACAGGCTCAATGCGAGAAAACCGATCCGTGAACGGGATGCGAATGTCTACACTGTAACGATACCAGAAGCACTTTAGTCCTTCCGGCCGCCTCCGATCTTACTGAACTCACGCCGTGCCTAATTGACATCGATGCAGACTCGTATTATCTTAGCCCAAGTTTTTTTTTGGCCAGTCCTTTCGTTATCAGGTGTTACGGAGGGTAGGCTGTTTAATTGAATGATTGTATATGCATGACGCCAAGGCTTTTGCCAACAAGACCTGGGTGCATTTGTTATCGTTTTGTTCGTCCCCCACTTAATATTCCGCTGCAATGTAGAGGTGTCCATCGACTCGGATATCGTAAAGCAGGTACCTTCATCCCAACTTTGGGGTCTTCCGGCCCAAGGTGAGCATATTGCGATGAGCACATTGAAACCACAGCTCGACCGCATCCGAGTCGATCCGATCATCAACGTCTCGCACTACCTCGTCCACTACAGTCTCCACATCCTCAAGAGGGACCATCCTCAAGTGACAGGTCCTCGAGCAGCACTGCAAGACGTCGATCTATCTAAAGTCTCCCTCTGGCTCACCATACCTTTGCATTCCGATGCCGTCTCGACCACCGATCCCGCGTTGTTCTCGGTAGTTGATCACCTTTTCCCATTTGAGCCATCGGTTCAATGTCTTTTGCTCAGGCAGGTCGAGCAAACGCACATCAACATCAATGGTGGGTCTCGGAAAGCCTGTTGCCTTCGGGATATTTCCTTTGAGAAAACAAACTCTATATAATGAAAAGTAATCTACGACTCGTCTTGGATGTTGTTGCCAGTGGGGACGTCGAAATATGGAGTCGATAGCATTCCCGCGATCTTGATCACCATCTCCACATGATGCCAACTACCATCAATTACAACTATGCGTGAAACGATACACTAATCCGAATGGTATATACCAGTACGTACATAAAACAATACAATATATGGGGGAATATCCTTACTCTTACTGACAAACCTACACCTCAAACATACAATGTCCTCGGCCTAAACGTCCAGATCTCAATCACCATCTTCCCTGACCTCTTACACATGATCGCACACGTCCCCCCCTTGCAAGCCACCTTCCACACGCTGTCACAACGCTCGCTCAAATCTCTGACAGAAGCCCCGCTCTGCGTTTCGTACATCCGCACCCGCCCATCGTTGCCACCGGTAATGAGGAAGTTCGAATCGAACTGGAGAGATGTGACAGAAGAATCATGGGCGGAAATACGTTGCAAAGAGGTGTAGTTGTGCAGATCGAACGTTATGACACGTCCGTCGGACCCCCCGGTGGCGAGGAGGCCAGTGGTAGGGCAAAGTTGTAATTGACACACGAGGGCGGTGTGCCCTTGTAACAGTGCGACGCATTGCCTGTAATGACCATTGAAGTCTCCGAGATAAAGAACAATCAACTTATGGGGATGGACTAACCCTGACATGGCGTCCCATACACGGACAGTTGTGTCCATTCCTCCGGAAACAACGCGAACGCCATCGAATGCAACCGAATAGATTTCTTGCTCGTGGCCACTGAGGACGTGTAGACACTCCCCTGTGTCTACGTTCCATATCTGCCGCACCATATCCATCAGAATGCACAGAGACAGTTGCAATGGACGTACTCGGCAACTTGCGTCGTAACTCCCACTGACTACCTTATTACCGCAGACATCGAGGCATCGGACGCTATTCGAATGACCTTCCAATATTCGAAGCATACGGCCTTTCTGTATATCCCAAACTCGAACCGTTGTATCACGAGAGCCAGTCACCACGATCGGACGGTTGTGTAAAACACGGGCACACCTGATAGTCGCGATGTGGCCTCGTAGAATGTAGATACAATGGCTATAGGGAGCGGTGATCAGCCTGCAATAGCGGCAAGGAAGTGTGAAGTCCATACCCTGATACCACGTCCCAGACGCGCAGACTCTTATCACAGCCAGCACTGACGACGATAGGATTGGGTTGACCCCAGCCTTCTGAAGTACAACACAAGTCGCTCGGCTTCCCCGGACTTTCTAACCGCTGTGCCGTTCTTGGTCGCCTCTTCTTCGGCATATCAAGTCCCAATGCACGACGATATTTCACGTGTATGCAACCATTTGTTACAGATGAGTTGGAAGATGTTGCTGTTGCTGATTCATCACCAAATGCTTTGGTATCGTTCTCGGGCTCGTCCCAATAGCCACCGCGACTGACAAGGTGTACTGCCCACACTCCTTGGTCGTGTCCTGTGAGCGTGCGACATAAAACACCAGTGTTGGCGCTGTAGATGTGAACCTTTGAATTGGCGCAGCCGACGACAACGCGATCAGAGTCCAGCGCTACGGATGTAACGACGCCACCATCAGGTGTCGCGATGGGCATGCGGTGGGAACGAAGAAGGTATCCCCCTCTTCGCATGTTAGACACTTGATTGATGTTAGTGTGTGATGCATTTAGAAAGGATAGTTGTCGCTCAACTTATAACGTAGGAGTATTGAAAATGTTTCCGGTATGACGGCGAAGCGTCGTCGGCTGACTTGCCGCCGAAGGTTCGTCTCCATGAGGATAGAGGAGATTGTTCCTGTCGCTTCAAGCTTTCTTCCGCGGTGAGGGATTGTAGAGCTGGATCCATCGGATGAGCCGGGAACGAATCCGTCTCCTTGGAAGATTCCTCGACGAACTCGTCGTCGATTTCGATTTCCTCGGCATTATCTATTTCCGTGTTAAAACGATACGTCCCGCACATCGTTTTCCAAAGCCATTCGTCCTGAACGAGATCATGCCACTGTTTGGAAACCTGGCTAGCTCTGGCAAGTGTTTTTGGATCGTCTACAAAGCTAAGGATATGCAATGCTATCTCCGGGGGAAGTTCCGCGAGGAAGTCACGTCTGAGCATGGGGGCAATAGTTTGTGAGACGAATAGAAGCTCGGAAGGGGTGCAGTCGTTAAGGAGAGACACGAGGTAGCGTTTACGAGATGCAGGGCCCTGGGACATTAGGTTTGCAAACTCGATGCGGGACAGGTTCGCAGGATCGTACGATGCTGAGAGTGACTTGGAGAGGTGGAATGCATCGGCGAAGAGGGAGCTGGTCGGGACAGGGGATGGTGCGGGGGTCGGAGGGGAGGCAGCGGGCATGTACACAGTGGAAGGCGACTTGCCTACGCTCACGTGGCGCCGATGATCATTTGTACGTGACTGCGAGCCTCTGCTGGCCATCCTGCCAGCGCCATCGTGGCTCATGTCTTGACTGGTAGAAGCCATCGATATAATAGAATCGACCTGTAAATCAACACTTTGTGAGCAATAAATCACCGATGAGCTCGATGGCCAACGAACGTCCAGCGCGTCGTCACGGTGTAGTCGCAAAGCTCGAACTCATCATGGGAAATAGTTTCCCTTTACGGAGATCGATAGAAGGCACGTGATCTACTTCCTGTTTTGGTAATCCAATCTAGGGCTGTCAATGTGATCACTCGCCGTGCCCAAGGACATCCCTGTCCTTTCGAGTCGTAGTACGGTCCTTGTCCTTGTCTTCCTTGGGTATCTAGTCCACACGTCTAGCTTGATCGCTACCGTAACATTCTGGACGCTTTCCGGACATTCCTGGTTCTTAGAGCCCGACGCGCTTACAGCAAAATGACTAACAAAAAGAAGGCTCACGCTAAGAAACCAGCCCAGGCAAACGGTATCAAGTGCGCTCGCTTTGCCGTTTGCTCACCCTAACCCCTGCTAATTCGTCTTCAGGACTCAGACCCAACCAGAGGTTCAGTCGAAACCGACAAGCCCCATCACCCCCTCGTCCACACAACCGGTCGAGTCTCCTCCGCTGGAGAAACCCACAGGACCTACGGCAGACGACATCAAAGAGCAGGGAAACGTCGCTTTCAAAGCAAAAAATTACAACGATGCTATCGACCTATATACCAAAGCCATAGGTGCCACCTCCTCTACAGCAACTCTTATCGCGAATCGTTGACATCCTTTCTCTAGGGATGAAGTCCAGCGAACCTTCATATCTCACCAACCGTGCCGCATCTTACATGGCCTTGAAACGCTTCCGTCCGGCACTGGCTGATTGTCAGCAAGCGACCGCATTGCAATCAGCCGCACCTTCATCCAAGACTCTGATCCGCCTCGCGCGATGTCATCTTGCTTTGGGTTCTTCGGAGCCTGCTCTGACGACGTTACGTACCGTAATTGCCCTGGAACCGACCAACGCTGCCGCACTGCAACTTCAGGAGAAGGTCCTCGAGCTTGAAGCTCACTTGCGTAATTTTGACGGTGCGAAACGCAAAAAGGAGTGGGGAATGGCCCGATTGGCCTTGGACAAGTGTCTTCAAAGCATAGAAGGCGAGGGTGGCGAAGTACCGACGCAATGGCGCTTGTGGAGGGTCGAGCTAGAACTTGCACGCGCTAATTGGGATGCCGCCAACATCGCTGCAAAGTAAGTGGAGTGGTGAGATATCACCGCAGAGTCTGACCTGGTGGATCATGTTCTCGTCCATAGTGACGCCATGAGACTTGATCCCAACTCGCCCGAGATTCTTGCTGTGCGTGGACTAGTACTCTTCCTTGCCGGCAAGCTGCCACAAGCACTTCAACACGTTGCATCAGCGCTCCGATTGGACCCCGAACATGAAGCCGCTTCACGACTACGGAAGCGTATAAAAGACGTCGAACGGATAAAAGAAGAGGGTAATACAGCCTTTAAAGGCGGCAGACTGGTCGAGGCAGTTACACTTTATACGGAGTGTTTAGAGGTGTGTAATACTCCTATAGTTCTGATGATCCCATTGATTCCCCCTCTCAATAGCGCATAGGTAGGTCAGATGAGGAGGGTAAGGGTGGACATATCCGTGCGACCCTGCTATCAAACCGTGCCACTACACTAGTAAAGGTACCAGACTTTTCAATATAATGCACCTCTCACGTCTCTTACGATCTCGAGCGTAGCTTGCAAAATACGATGAAGCCTTAGCAGATACGGAAGCATCCCTCGCTCTCCTTCCGACATCCTTCAAAGCGCTGCGCACCCGTGCCCGCATCCATCTCCACCTCGAGAAATTGGACGCTGCAGTGGCAGACTTTAAGTCTTCTATCGAACAGGCTGAGTTTGAAGGTGCCGACGCAGATGCCAGATCCCTCAGGGCTGAGCTTAAGAAAGCAGAGGCCGCCCTCAAACGGAGTAAGACGAAGGATTATTACAAGATTCTCGGTAGGTCTTCACTTAACGTTTGGAAACAAGCTTGTTCTTACATTCACGTTCAGGTATTCCAAGGGACTGCTCAGACGCGGACATCAAAAAGGCATACCGTCGGGAAAGTCTGAAACACCACCCAGATAAGGTTACCATCCCCTAGTCCCCACTGCCTATGTACACTCATCTTCCTCTGTCTGCAGGGTGGAGACGAGGAGAAATTCAAGGTCGTCGTCGAAGCACATGCCGTGCTCTCGGACCCTCGACGACGAGAGCGATATGACATGGGCGAGGACGAAGATGGGCAGAACGATTCCGGCACGGGCGGAATGGGCGGCCCATTTGGGAGTATGAATCCAGCCGATCTAGCGGATATCTTTGCGCAGTTCCAGGGTGGTGGACCGTTCGGCGGCGGCGGCGGCGGCTTCCATTTCCACTCTGGGGGACGACAGTCGGGCGATTTTGGCTTTTGATTGCGTTTTCGGACACTGCCACGCATTTGCTTGTTATCGTTGGATAACACACCTTAACTTTATATTATCCTTTTGGAACTTTTGAGGTTCCTCGTTTTTCCATCAAGTATAGACTGAAAGTGAAAGTGATCTAGGCTAAGCGAGCGAGATAATATTGATTCAGAATAGTGGCTGTGCAAGTACCCCTGTCGTTATTCTCCCAAGGTTGGAACTCGAACCACTCTTGATTCCTTACACCCACCAACATGCCAAACTTGAAGCAAGGCACCCTTTCGTTCGCAAGCGCCAAACGAACCAACTCTATTCCCAATGGAAAGTCACAAAAGAGAACCTTGGTCACAGAAAAAGGGAAGAAGAAGCGGGTAGAGACACCAGTGGAGGTTCAGAGCGATGAAGAGTTCCGCGAGGTGCTTGAGGTCTCCTCCGACGAGCGCGCTGCAGCAGCAGAGATCACCGTGCCGGCCAAGCGAACCCGTGCCAGTACAAAGATAGCGAAGCAAGCGTCCCCACAGCTATCACAGTCTGAGAAACAGAAAGCGGGGATAGAGACGGAGCGTCTGGATGTCGAAGACAAGGCCGGTCGTTACCGCAAATACTACAAAGAAGTTAGATCAAAGATGGGATATATACCACCCAGTAAGCATACACGACTCACGATCAATACCGCGGAAAAGGAACATTTATTCCGTTTATATTTATAGTCCATTCGGAGGGTCAGAACAGGATACACCAAATGCTTCGTTTCTTTGACATGTGAGTTATCCGGCAGGCTGATTGTTTTGTGCTCACCGTGGCTTCAGGTCGTACGAGTTTGGTCCATGTATTGGAATGACCAGGCTGGAGCGATGGGAGAGAGCGGAAGCATTCGGTCTTAATCCCCCTGTCGAAGTAAGTCTGACTCGCTCCTTTCACGCCCAAGTATAAACGTGTTCTCAGGTTCGAGACATTTTGCTCACAAAGGAAGGCATTGAGAAGGATGAATTCGCTCAATGTGTATTGCATGGCGAGGTTTGAAAAGGTACATGGAGCTGCAAGTGATTTGCCCTCGGAAGCTCAAGCATTCGGTCGGCACTCAGATCTCAACAACATACGATGAAATGTATTTCAGTCCGGCTTTCTCCCCTCC
>JBBPSD010000143.1:0-47386 GCA_038093415.1 Xerocomellus chrysenteron | reverse complement strand
CCCCGGGCCCCCGGGGCCCGCGGGGGGGGCCCCCCCCCCCGGCGGGGACGGGGTGGTGACATGGCAAGAGTAGATTACGTCAGGCACTACTGGCTATTGGGAGTGTACACTTTATGGCCCTGGTATGTCCTCCTGTTGGGCTCGTCGAGGAGCTTCTTGAGCTTCCCGGCGACCTCTTTGACACCCTGGCGACACTCCTCCATCCCACGCCACGTGGCTGCGACACTCCAGCACTCGGAGCAGGCCTTGGAGGCCTCGTTTACGGTGTCGAGTTCGAGCTCGTCGCGGTGGTGCAGGACGACGACGAGGTCGACGAGTCTGTTGAACCCCGTCTGCCATGTTGCGATGCCCCCGTCGGGGTTGGTGGAGGCGTCTGTGACGAGGTAGGAGGAGGCGAGACCGATGGCGCGTCGGAGGACGGCCTGGTCGATGGCGCCTGCGTCGCGGGTCATTTTGGCGAGGACGTCGAGGACGAACTGGGCGTAGTCTGTCGGGTAGTTCTGACCCTAGAGCGGGCGTGAGTGTGCGTGATGGAGACGATACGTCTGAGACATTCCTGCATGTGTATCTGGGGGAACATGGCAGCATTTATGAGAAAGGCAGCCGGGTCCATGGCGGGCAGAGGCTTGCCTTTGACTTCTTTTTCTGGTGGTGGTTGGACGACAAGTTGCTTCTTCTCCATGTCTTCCTTGACCGGACTCGAGTTTCGCTGGCGTTTCCTCGTATTCAGACCCGCGAGTGAGTCTCTTCTTTCCCTCCCTGCCCGCGCTCATCCCCGCCCAGCGCTCGTCCCCCAGGCCCTGCTCCTCCTCGCCGTCCTCCTCTATCTCGCCCTCGCCCTCCACGGCAGGCACCGCAACCAGCGCACCGCCAACGCCCTCTACAACGCCCTCCATCCCCTCCTCGCCCGCAACTTTGCCGCGCCCGCCTCCTCCTCCGGCCTCATCCCAGATGGCCCAACCGACTTTTTCGTCTTCTCCACCGGCAGGCGCGCCCTCGCCTCCCTCCACACCGTCCTGTCCCTCCGTCCCCGCCAGGACCCCCTCCACTGGCTCTTCCAGTCCCTCTGGCAGCTCTACGACCTCCGCTACCACCCCCGCGACCGTCTCTCCCTCGACTTCCTCCTCGACCATGTCACCGCCGCTGCACTCCCCGACTTTGTATGGGCCGTCGTCAACAAGTCCGAGCTCACCACCATCAAGGACAATCGCTGGGATCTCGTCCGTCTTTTTCCTTTCCCTCCTTTCCTTCCTCACTCTTTTTGCAGACGTTCACCCGCACCACCGAACACCCCTCCGTTCCCGCCTTTTCTCTCATGTCCGAGTTCGCGGACGTCACCGACGCCCTCTTCAAACTTCATCTCAGCCCCTCCACCACCCTCTCCACCCTCCTCGCAACGCCCCCCTTCCTCACCTACCTCACCTCCTTCTCCATAACTGACCAGCCCGACGAAAGACCCCAATCAGTTGCCTCCTACTTCCCCCAAAAACGCGTCCTCCTTGACATCAACCTTCCCGATCACAAACACGCCAACGACATCCTTCCCCTCGTCGACGCCGTCTTTGCCCTCGTTGATCTATTGGCAGCCGGAAAACTCGTCTTGCGCCCAGAGACCAGGGCAAAGATCAGAAAGGTGAGAGAGGTCGTCACAAAGGAAATAAAAGAGGACGAGGTCAGGGAAAAGAGGGAGGAGGTCTGTCCCCTCTCTTCACTCCACACTCCACCCTTTTCATCCTGCTCTAGGCTGCCGAACTTAAAAAGGCCGCCAAACGCAAGGCTGAGCAAGATAGGATGACATCGCTTAGCGCCGCCGAGCAGAAAAAGGTCTGGTTCTCCTCCCTCACGTCTCCTCCACCCGCTCACATTCCGGTCAGCTTCTCGACCGCAACCACAAACGCGCTGTCAAGAAATCTCAGGGCAAGGTCGTCCGCAAGGCATAAGTTATCTGGTGGTAACATAATCTTGATTTATGCTTTCAATCAATAGAGTTGCATGTTTAAAAAGCCTCGTTCATGTGTGATACCTCCATAAGTTCATGTCCTGGCATCTAATAGGTAATGACGGATCAAGATCCACCAGCAACACGACCATCCCACAGAACCGCACCAGGCGAGGGTTCCCTCGTAGAAGGCACGCTCGGCCCACCTACGTCCGCCTCGCCTTTTACGATCCCCAGTCGTGCCCCCCAACTCATAAACACCTGCAAGAACCACATCGGGCCCATCGCCTCCCTCTCCCCCTCCACACCATCTCCCAGCACACCCTTCTTCTCGACCCCGGATTCCCGCTCGCTCTCTGTCTCATCTTCACCCTCCGAGCGTTCTCCGTCTGCAGCGATCGCCCTCTCTTCTTCCGCCTCCGATTCCGTTCGTCCCAAGGAATCTACGGGACGTTCAGTGCCATCAAGCCTCCACTGGGAAGTCCCTCGCCGTCGTCCCTTGCCCTTGCCCGTCCTGCGTCCCCTTGGACCCATCTCTTTTCCCACCGCGCTAGGTCCAGGCCCACCAACGCCCAGTACGTTCCCCCTCCCGAACACGACGCTCCGCAACTCCCACAGCTTCTTTCTCACCTCCCTCGTTGAAGCCCACATGTCGTCTACTCTCAGCTGCGCGGCTTCGTACTGGAGCGCTGGCACAGGCGGCGGAACCGGAAGTGCGTGAAGCGCAGCCCCAACAGGCGTGAGACCCAGTGGAGAGTGGCCTTGGAAGGTGGAAGGCAAAGGTTCGGACGTGGCAGCTGGACCAGCGGGCGTAGCAGGATGGTGGGAGGTGAGTGCATCGATGATCGGCTTGTGTGCTGTGTGCGCGTTGCGGAGTGCAGTCGAAGCATAGGCAAGCGTCATCGTAAGGTACTGTTCGCCTCATCAAAGACTGGCACCGAAAATGAAAACCAACATACGAACCTCGAGACACTTTGCAACCCCTTCTAAATGTGCTTCTCGCCTCCGCATCATGAGGATCTGTGCGCACAGCTCGACATCTATGCGCATCCAGTCCGTACGCAGCACAGGTGTGTGCTGCACGGAAGGAAGATCATGAAATGTGTGTCTTTTGCCAGTTAACATTCGACTTGGTGACGCAGTCAAGGAGACGCACCGTCTGGTCCGACGCAGATCAATTCTCTTTTCTGGAACCCGTGCTTTCCACCACGCCTCTCCACGACCTCCCATGATACGCTCCCATTCGTTCCTGGTCGAAACCTTTTTTCCCTTTTCGCCTACGACGTTGTCATAATCGTGCCTTAGCAAGTCGCCGAGTCGCTGCTCATTCTCGGTACCGAGGTTGGCAGAACTGACGTCCGGAGAAGCACCGAGAGCGAAAGGGTTATGAGTTCGTGAGACAGCTGGAGACCGAAAGGCCCGTTGGTCGTAAATTCATAGCCCTTGGACAAGCCGTCGAACAACGTACATGCCGGTGATACCTGTCCACTACTCAACAGTTCGTCCTCATCTCCGTTGTCACTGCGCTTGGGGGCTAAGAATGATTCGAAAACATGGGCAATTAGGCTTACTGTGATAGCACGACAGCAGGAACTCCAAGACCCCGGAGCTCTGAAGCTGGGTACACGTGGCCTGACGATGACGACTGCGTGGACAGTGGAATGGCAACGGTCGATGTACGCCCGAGTTTGGCGGGAGACGAAAGATCGACCGATTTCTTGGAGCGGTTGATCCTACGTGCATTAAAACGATGTTTGACTGAGAACGATGCTCGAAAACTTACCCAGTCCACATCTCGAGTCGTTTCTGCACCTTTCCCGACCACGCCCCTCCAAAAGCCAGTTCGTCGTCACCAAGATTCTTCGTCACGGGGTCGTCCACATCGCTCGATGTGAGCCCGCCCTTGTCCTTTTCCCAGCTCCTATCTCCCTCCCGCTCGCGTTCTATCCCCCGGTGGACCCACATCCTCCCTTCCGCACGTTCTCGCATCCGCACCAGGACCTCGACTTTGCCAGACCACAACGCCTTCAAGCTACCCCCGACTCTTTCCTTCTCGTCCGTGCGTTCTTTAGAGCTCTCCCTGTCCTTGCCCAATTTCTCCTTGTCTCGTTCCCTCTCCTTTTCCTTTTCCTTTTCACGTTCCCTGTCGCGCCCGCGCTCTCGTCCACTGACAATCTCTCGAATGAACGTTCCCAAGTCAGTGGTAGGTGCACCGACAGACGCTGGCCCACCTCCCGACCCGCTGACACCCACTCGCCCTACCAATCCCATAACGCGCCCTCCAATCCATTTCCTCTCCTCGTCCGACGCCTCGGAATCAGAGGTCAAATCCAATTTCGACAGAATAACTCGATGGACCTTCCGAGAGTCCGAATGTCGAATTTTAGCATCATGTTGAGAAAGCAACGACTTGTGCAAGGCGAGCGTGAGGTACGCGATGGGCGCAGGCACAACCGCCGAAACAGGGTTGAGGATAGTAGTTGGATGATGTGTCATTGTAGAGTGGATGAGCGGGCTGCTCATCAAGGGAGAGTTTATCGTCGATGAAGTGAGTGGAGGAGTAAATGGTTGGCTTGGCACGACAGGCGAAGAGTTCAACGACGTGTGTCCGCTTCCAAGCCCTGTATTCGAGTGCCCGGATTGCACAGACGGAGGTGGAAGCGTTTGCGTGCTACCATTGCTCGCAACGGTCTGGGAGTGTACCCACGACGACAAAACATGTAGGAACGCGTGCGGATGAAGAAAGGGGTCTTTGGTGATGGTTGGTACCCAGGCTGCAAGCTTGTTACGCGTCGAAAGAACGAAAGATAATAGCGCAGCGATCACACTAGGATCTGCGATACGTTCTGTCGACTGTACCCGGGTGAGTAGGCACGATGCGCACAATACCTATGTAGGTAAGAACTCACCTCTAAGCCAACCAAACTTTCGCCGATCTCGGCGACCCATCTACGCAACCCATCGATGGTGACATCACATAGCAAACCATCAAAGGCTGCTGCCGAGGTATACGGAGGCGGCAGGGGGAACATGCCACACATCGCAAGTGCTGCCTGTAGAAGCTTGACCAGCTCAAGCACATATGTCACAAAATGTGGATGCCGTGATGGCCCTGGCGTGGCAGCGGCACTGGTCTGCGATATATTAGGATGGGTGAGATTGATAGCATTCATTGGGTGGGATGGCGAAGTAGTGAGTGTCGATGCTTCGGGAACAGCAGGCGACAGCGTGGTGAGAGGTTGCGAGTATGTCCGCGTGTGTGTGCGAGAGTGCGATTTGGATCGAAAGGCACCAGCAGGTGGCGGTCCATCGGAAAGAAAATATGTTGACTTGAAACGATCCTTCGTTGTATCGCTGCCAAGAAAGCTCGGTCGAGCATGCTCACAGAGTAAGGACGTATGGGTACCTTGGTTTCTCAAGGGTGACTGCACTCCGGCCGCTACACCCCATGCGAAGGAGATTGATGTTCGAATAAAGCCGTTCTTGCGCAGCGAGGAAGTCTCCGTTAGGAATGTGCACGATGGTGTAATCTGAGCGGAAGTGAGCGAGGGAAGTCACCATGAGTGTTCCTTGTGGTGTCTATTCATTGATGAAGACACGCGTTATGAAAGAGCACGTGGAGCACTCACTTCTCTAGGCCGTGCACCATCCTGTTTGCGGAGGTGTTGTACGGCCGCCTTGAACTCGGTCTCGACTTCCGCAGACGTCATGGTTGAGACAGGACTGAGCGCAGTTACAACGATCTAGTGCAGGCGTTTGTCAAGAACGAGATGAAATGTGACCATTGCTAAGACGTGCCTTGTGGGAAGGATCACCCGTGTACACTGTGAGCACGGTCACTGGCCGCGTACGCTCCACTATCCTGAGTGACCGGTTGGACGACTGGCCCTACACACCGGTGTATGTACTCACCACTTCTCAACAGCATACATCTGGAACCCTACGAGTTCCATTCGCTCCACGACGATCTCGAACCGGTGCTTGCGGCCAATCCAGCGTTCTCCATCCGTAACCTCTCCCTGCTCACTGTTCCATATCCCCGGAAACGATGCAAGTCCAGATTTGTCCACGGATGTATTCGTAGAGCCCGAGCGGGACCGCACACCAGATAATCGACCGGAGGTCGGCCGAGCGCGTGGTGAGCGCGTCGGTGGGACAGAAGGTGACGCTGGCGATGCGTACGGTGTTGGTGACCGGACTGTTGGCATCAACAGACGCAGTGGCGGGCTCGGCCTCGCCATGGCGAGTAGACGATCTCAGTCGTGCAAGGGTTAAATGTGACGTCGTTGTGACGGGTCGTGACAGTAATGTGATTCGATCAAATGAGTCACGCTAGTAGGCTAATTGCAACAGATGGAAAGAACAGAAGATAAAATAAAAAAAGAGATGAATGATGTGATGCACAATGCTCAGTGATGGAGTACAGGTAACAATGGTAGATGCGACTGAGTGGTAGCCTAGTGTGATCGCAGAGAAAGTGTAGGAAACTGTGGATGACATACAAGACGTTACAAAGATGGCAACTCGTGTGGTGACGTTCATAGCACGGTGCAACCACTCGTGAACCACCTACAGGGTTTGTCAATGGCTTCGCCGTGCAACGAAGCAATAAAACTGACCAATTGCTATTCAGTTGCTCGATCCAACCCACCACCATCCTCAGCCTCAGACGCGCACTTTTCACGGGCAAGAGTTTTGCTTTCTCGTGTTCATCTATGGGGAGAACCATCCCCATCCAGAAAGAAAACGCACCGGGATTAGTATCGGGAGGCTGCGGTCCATAAGTGTAATTCAGTCGTTGGACGACCCAAGGGGCTGTTCCCGCACGGAGTTGGCTTAAAAATACGTGGCAGGTCGCCAAGAGTGCCGGAGTCGAAAGGAACCGTTGAGAGGTACTGGATGAGGTTGAATCCTGAGAGCAAGTGGCTGAAGCAGGTGACGGAGGAGGAGAAACGCGATACGCTATCCGAGTGAGTAACGATTGAGGAGAGGGGGGTCGAGTATCGACATGTGCAGGATTGACAGACGAAGGCGAACGGTCGTCGTCTTCGGCAGCCCATTCTGTGAGATCGTCGTTGTAGTCGACGATATTCTCAACCCTTCCGATCATATAGCCGTCGAGGGAGCCTTGTTCTAGTATTCGAAAGCGATGGGTTCCCCAGGTCTCGACCATGCTACGGCCGTCTGCAAGCATCTGAACGCTCCTGATTTCGAGCATGGTGCCAAACTCGGAGCCAGCATTTGCGCCATGACCGGGGATCGGGGCAGCGCGAGGGGGCATGATCATTCCAAAAGTGGGGCAAGGTTTCTCGAGACAACGGCGGAGCATCAAACGGTAACGGGGCTCGAAAAAGTGCAAGAGGGTGGGCATTCCCGGAAACGAAAGTTGACAGACGAAGATGGGGGTGTCCAAGCGAGAATCACGTTCTCCGCATTCCATTGCATCCCCACGACTAGAATAAGCGTCGGGGAAAGCTCTAAGGACTGAGGGAAAAAAGGTGAACGGGCATGCAAAAAGATGCGGCAAGGAGCTCACGGAGGGACAGAACGATCTTGTTGTGGGGATGCTCTTGAAAGTAAGCGAAACCGGGAAACTCTTGGCGACAGAGAGGACAAAGCATGCTGTGGTCGAGGGAACGCTGGAGACACTTTGCACAAAAGGTCTGGACAGATGTGAGAAGTGGGTGGAGAAGGGGGGAATGAGACGCACGTGTTGACAAGGAGTGGTGACAGGTTGGTAGAGTAACATGAAACAAATCTCACAGCTGAGTTCTGCGGAGAGGGCTTTCTCAAAATCTTGGAGAGGGGTCGGGGATGGTAGTGACGTAGTGTCTGGGTTGTGGCGATGGTGGCTGCTGTGACGGGGAGGGAGGTCCGGATCGAAGGGGGATGTGTGGGGCAGGGAGGGGTCGTCTGGATCAGAGTCGTCATCGGAATTGCCGAATGGGTCGGGGAAGCGACGATCTTGTGCGGCGTTTGCGGCGTGGAGGAGGTGGATGATGTTGTTTACCCTGACGTCGAGGGCGCGGGTGGCGCGGTCGGAGGGGGGGCTCCGGGTGGAGAGCGGTGCGGGGAGGAATGCGACGCGGGACGAGGGGGGTATGTTGGGGGTGAAGGCCTGCTGCTGGGTGGCGCACCCGGGGATGGGGCAGAGGGCGGAGCGGACATGGTCGGCGCAGAGGGTGTGGCCACAGCGAAGCGTGGTGGGTGCGGAGAGGATGGAGGCGGAGGGGCAGAGCGGGCAGTGGAAGACGGGGAGGAGGTCGCGGGGGGATGGGAACATGGGGGGCGGGGGAGGGGGTGAGGAGGAGGGGTATTAGTAGGGTGGACAGCACGGCCGATGGCGGGGACGAATCAGACAGGCAGGCAGGCAGCGGACGGGCAGCAGACGAGCACGCACGCACGACGTCGGCGGGGGATCCGACTCGACGCCCCCAACAACGAGCTCCCCATCACGATCTGTTCCTCGGATCGAACTCATCACGTGCACATGGCCACATTCGATATTCCAAGTTAACACGACTAGCAAAAACTCTAACATTACATTCTACCTTACAGGTTCGACGCGTTCGTCATCGGCCAGTTGCTGTCCACAGTCTCGTGAGCACGTCCACACTCGGTCCACGATCCACTCACTATCCACTCTCAGACCGCTTGTAGCCGTGTTTGGTGATAAATGCATCCAACTCCGACGGTCCACGTGACCCATATGGGTAGGTCAATGGCTTCGGTGGGGCACCGCTCTGCCCGTCAATCCAATGCAGGATCGGTGTGAAAATCTGTCCTTGGCAGTCAGCCCTGCCCACACATACCACCACTCCCCACTACACCCACCTTCCATGCCACGTCCAGCTCGTCGTCTCTCACAAAGTTCGAGTGATCGCCCTTGAGTGCATCCAGAATGAGCACTTCATATGCTTCGGGGATCTTCGAGTCCGTGAACCGTCTTTTGTAGGTCAGGTCCATCTCCGTCGGAATCGCGCGGAACGAGTATCCCGGCGTCTTCGTGTTCAGCTTCAGGTACACGGCTTCCGAGGGCTGGATCCGCACCACCAGCTCGTTCCGCGAGATGTCTGCAAAGATCCCTTCCGTTACATCTTTGAACTGCACACGAATCTCCACCTTGGCCTCATTGAGTGCTGCATATACACATCCAGTCACTCATCAATCACACCCTTGCTCAATCTCACTGACCTTTGCCCGCTTTTAGGATGAATGGCACCCCATCCCACCTTGGGTTCTTGATCCGAAGCACCGTCGCCGCAAACGTGGGGCAGACAGAGTCCTTTGGCACAGTGACGTCGTCTAGGTATCCCGGCTTCCCGTCGGCCGCCACGTATTGGCCCAAAAGCGTGTCCTCAGGCTTGATAGCTGGAATCGAGCGTAGCACCTTGACCTATCCCACACGTGAGAACAGCGCGACATGACGTTGGTTACACAGCATACCTTTTCGTCCCGGATATCTTCCGCGCTAAACGACACTGGGCGCTCCATCGTCAAGATACTCAGGACCTGCAACAAATCTATACATACACGTCGTCAGTGTGAGTGCACCATTCTCACGCCCAACTTACGATTCTGCAAAATGTCCCGAATGATACCAAATTCGTCAAAGTATCCACCACGACCTTCAGTACCGAATGGTTCCTTGAACGTGATCTGGACATTGTTAATCGAATTTCTGTCCCACGCAGCATTCATGGCAACGTTCCCAAACCGTAGGACAAGCAAGTTCTTGACCATCTCCTTGCCTAGATAGTGGTCAATTCGATATGTCTCATCCTCCTTCCATGAGCCCTTGATTGCACCGAGAAGGCTCCGACATGATTCGAGGTCCTTGCCAAACGGTTTCTCGACAATGATACGGTTGATTCCCCTTGGGGAGTAGCAGGAGTTTTTGATGTTTTCCGCAACGGGGATGAAGACGGAAGGCGGGAGCGCAAGGTAGAACACACGGTTGACGTCACGTGTTGCATACGCCTTCTCGATTCCCTCGAGATGTTTCGCCAAGTTGGCGAACGACTCGGCGTCCTCATAACCGCCTGAGATATAGGTCGAGAGCTTTTTGAACTCGCCGAGCTTGGTGGTGATGGTCGGATCATCGTCGGGGATCTTGAGGTAGGACGTGATGCGTTTGTGGTACTCTTCTGTGTCCATTTTTGTGCGGGCGTAACCGACGATGTGGACGTCTCTGGGGAGAAGACCATTGCGATAGAGACCAAATAAAGCGGGATACGTCTGTAATGTATGTGAGGAAGGTGCGGGGAAAGAGGATGAGAAGTGGCAGACCTTCTTCTTGGCCAAGTCGCCAGAAGCGCCAAACACTGGCGATACGTAGCGGATCAGTGGGGGTTATAGATAAGGATAAGGCTGAGACAGGGGTGCGTACCGACGATGACGGTGTTATCTCTGAGTTCATCGCCGCTGGTTTCCATGGAAGGGATTGTCCCGGAGCGGGCACGTTGTGACGGTGGAGACATCGCAAGGAAGAGGAGTGACTTGCGGTGGCAAGCAGGAGGCTTTATGGGCGACGCGACGTGAGAGGTATGAGTAATTGATGGAATCGTTTCACCATCAGCGGATACCAAATCCGGGAACTTCCCGGGTGTCCACTCGGCCCGCTCCTTGCCGTCCCCCATGTCCGACTCTGACCCAACCATAAAACACTTTCAGGACCTCGTCTCTCCTGCGCATGCAAATGCTGACCCAACCACACTCCACATACGCGCCAGCGCCCTCCTCGCACGTCTCAAGGCCCTCAACAGATCCGCCAACGTCGCCACCCGCACGCACAAACAGGCGACCGCGGATGCCAGGCAGGACATGGACCAGACGCACCTCGGTCTGCAAAATCTCCTCTATGAGAAGCGCCACCTAGAGCGCGAGATCGACAAGTGTCGCCAATTTGCGTATGCTCTCCCCCTTTCCACGTCGCCGCTCTTACCCTGACCCCACGTAGTTCCATTTACCAGGACGTCCCCCTTCACTCCCTCCCAGACTTCCAGGAACTCGCCCCACAAGAGGCTCGGACCTCCGATGTCCTTGACAACCCGCATCAATTAATGCTCAACCGTCTCAGCTTTGAGCTCGCAGAACGGCAGAGGTAATGCCCCCGCGTGCCAAGTCCCTTGGTGAAGCGGCTCCTCAATCCCTCGTCAGACTCGATCTCCGACGCAAGGAACTATTGGTCCAAAAGGAAGAACTTCTCAAGCAGAGCAAGATCAAACTCGCAACCGTGGAAAGCGTCAAGCTACAGATAGACACGCTGATGAAGGTGAAACTTTTCTTTCCCCATGCCGCCCGTTCACACTCACTGTCCCTTGGTTTCTCAGGCTGCCGCAGACATTCAGAAAAAAGTTGATGAGCTGGTCCCTCCATTGGTTTCGTTATCCACGGCCACGACCCCGGCTCCCACCTAGTTGGGCGTGTCGGCACGTCGGATGGCAAAGCGAATTCGGCCATTACCACACCTTCAGCCCTTGGCTGTGGCACGCACATGTTCCTGTCAAGTCAACGAGGCAGGTTCTACATGTCAAAATTTCCTAGATAACGGTACAATTGTGCGATAGATTCCGAGTGTATGTAGTGGCACAACGATTAAAAGCGTAGGGAGATAATTTGCATCCGAGGAAAGGGGTATCCTTCAGAGAATCGCAACAGGATGTTTCTGAAAAGGCGATAGCAGTGTACACAGGGTCAGGGATGGGAAGAAACACGAGTCGACGTGGTGTGCTCCAGGCGTATTGATGGTCACATCAGGGGTCCTCGCCTCCCTCGCTGACACTGCCAACGTCACTCATTTCTACATCTTCATCCTCCTTGCCGTTTTCTGTAGCGTCAACCGCATCCTTGGTTGCGAACCGCTGTACATATTCTACACGGGGAGACCAGACTAAGCAGAACCAACATCGATCAAATTTACTTACCCTTAACTTTAGCTTCGTACTCCTTTGGGTGCCGCATCATCAATGCCGCTGCCTCCCCGTTGAGGGGATCGTTTGGATTTGGGTACCGGAGGAGTTGTGGCAAAAATACTTCAAAGATATTGATCATATCTTTACCACGATTCATTCACAGAGTCGTACATGATGGTGAAAGTGGACACGTACCGAACATAGGTGACCAAGTCTGGTTGATGACGTCCAAACACACTGAACCACTTCTTCACGTCGGGCCAATCAGCACCCCGACCACCTTGGTTGGCGATAACCACTTACAGTTCATCGATATTGGGGTGGAAGATCTTGTTCATGAATCCAATACTGGGAGATTTGTATGGATATTCAGCTTGCAGCTCGACGTGTATCTTCCATATTCCGCCTGCAAACGGAGCTGCGAGATGTGATTATTGACACGAGTCGCTAGAACACGAAGTAACTCACTTTCTGGGGGTCCGTGGAAACGGACGTAAAACTCGCGCATATTGTCGTTTACAAGGGTTACCTCGTAATCCGACATCAATCTACAGGAAGCCAATGTAAGATGAGAGAGAACGGGTTGGGGGGATCAGGCACTTGCAGCTTCATGACATCGGTTTCGATGCGGCGTTTCGTCGAGTGTTTCGGAACGTATGTTAGTCCCAACTGTATGGATAAACAGAGGCGTACTCATCATATTAGCGTTGAGTTGATGGTTCAGGAAGAATGCAGTCTCGAGGCTTGCTAAATGACGACCCGGACCGGAGTATTCCTTTTCCGGTTGCGACCGACCGCCACGGCACTGGCCAGTATGGGAACAAACAAACAATTTGAATGAATTCCTTCGGAAACCTTGCCCGAGGATCTGTGCGATAAGATACAGGATATATATACCAAGAACAACAACATTGTAAAAACAACATTCCGTGATCCCACCCGACTTGGATGGACTATGTACTTCGTTCGGGGACAGTGTCGTAATCAGTAACCGTACATCAATAGAAAGCCCACTCTTCTGTAACGCAGTATTCGTCATAAGGGCTGCACGGGTAATCCTTTCGGTAGCCAGTCTTGGGGCGTCCGTAGGCAGCAGCGTTGCGTTCGGCCGACGGTGCGTCTCGTCCAGCAGGCGCCCTCCGGCCGCCCGCGCCGACCACATTGCTCTCCGCGGTCCCACTGCTTGCGGAGAAAAGGTGGCGAGGATGAGCCAAGTCAACATCAATACTAGACTGGCCGTATGCTTTCATCGCCAAAAGGAACGCTATCGACCACCGCAGTCAGTCAGACCCGTACAAAAGAAATCTTAAAAAAGGGTATACCCAACCAGAATGCACCGACCGCCCCAATCAAAATAAGTTCTTCCTGGTTCCGCGACAGCACTCTGCCACCTTCACTGTGATGGTGCTTGATCACCCTGCGATGTTTTATTATCGAGCCGCTCCTTGTCGCGAACATTCAGGTCAGGGCTTACAGGAAAATGAGCGCTCCGATTGCCAGAACTGTCACCGATGTTTGCGTCAGGTGGATGACCTCTACAGTTTGAAAGGCTCAATTTGGTCTTTCAGCAACTCGGGAAATAGAGACTTGCGAATGGAGTGAGGCAACATTTTCATGATGAGATGTCCCATCACTAACGCGAGTATCACTGGTCATGGTGTCTGGTAAACTTGACATGTCTTTTACTAATCGACGTCTCGACATAACACACCTTTTATAACATGTCTGAACGGATGTTCGGTGAACAACGCCATATCGTTCGAGGTTGGAATACAATACACAAGGAATTGGATAAGGGTGTGTGGGTGGGAACCTCACAACAAACCCAGCTCTTTTTCTCACCTCGGCCACGAGGCGTCGGTTTATTTACGGTATATTTTGCCAGCGTCGAAACGTAAACATAGACAGCTATTGTACAGAGTCGAATCAAGAATTTCTCCACCATATGCGTCGTCATGTCATGCCATTCATTATAATCGGGTTGTCAGTGTCAACCAAGCCCTTTTCAATGTACTTGGGAGATCGAGTAAGTGTCATGGCGGTGTAATCGTAGGCGGAGTGGTACGAACCAATCTAGTAATGTCCTCAGGCTGGTGATACTATCCCAGGAACTTGGGTGATCACAGGAAGTGCACCGTTAACACCTGGCTGGATAACAACCGAGTGACCAGGCACCTGTTGCACATAGTTTCCACCTGCTGGCATGCCATATGCCCCAGGGTATGGACCATAAGCGTAGGGATGGCCACGAGGGTGTAATGAGTCCGCCGGGTAACCTGGCCATTGACCAAACCAGCCGAGCTGTGAGGTATGTTCCCGCCACGCATAAACGCTACAATGTAACGTCAGCTACTCTAAATTTAGTAATGAGATCAAAATCAAAGTACCGGCCAAGAGCAACCGCGCGCGTTGTAAGGGTTGTCATTATCAAGAAGAATAATACGACTGCGGTAAAGTGCCAAATATCAGAGTATGGCTGAACCAACATCGAGATACGCACACAGGACGAATAAGGACCATGAAAGTGCTTCTATCACTTTCATTTCATAACAATAAGTCACCGCAGACACTGGGTTTCCATTACGATGAGTTTCTGTGAACCATATCAACTCAAAACTTACTCGTTCCATTCTTCGTCGATTGTTCTCCGGTTAACCCATAGCATTGGACATTGCCGATGATATCACTGCAATGTATTAATCAACAGTCCACCGTCCGCGCAACGACAGGCTTACGCAGACCATGCACCCATAACTTTTTGAACCGAAATGAACACCCCACAAAGTGCGCGTAGCAAAAAAAAAGCTCACCTAACCACAAGACACCTAGAATGAAGTGTACAGTGACCTCGACGAGGGGTTGCGCAAACTGCAACCTGCGCATGGCTCGAACGGAGGAAATACAACTAGATAGACCACTTACAACAAAAGAAGGAATAGAAAAATTGTTGCTGACGGCGGGACAAGGGAGAAAATGGTAAAATCATCTGGTGGAATGAATGTCTTGAGGAAGGACCAAGATATACGAGCATGGACCCACGATTGATATTAGGCAAGAAAAGTGTTGCGAAATTGGCTGCCAATCCGAGTACAATTCCAGAGAGGCAAAACGCGAATACTGGTCACTGATATAAATCTCTCAAACTGCGAGACAATGCACACACGCACCGTAGCCTATGGACCTCAGGTTGGAGAAAAGAGCGGTCATCCCAACGAAAATGTCTCAAAATATTTCAAGTTGCTTGTCTACGGTCAAGGTTAGGATGTGGGAGACCAGGTCAGCACCTGGGAATCGTTCGAACGTTTTGAGGGTTCGTCAGGGTTCGCCATATATTTGGACTCAGTCGAACCATACTCAAAAGTCGTTCCGTAATAGCGGAGTTTAAACGGAACAACAACCATCTATGATCTAAATGCTCATCGATGCATCGATGGGCATCGGCAGTTGGGGGGACTGGTTGGTTTATAGTGTGGGCGTGTGTAGGCCAATTAGGCCCTAGTAGTTGGCATAACCTAATGCGGGCCGTGCGGGCCGACGTAGGAAAAAATTCACATCCCCTTTTTGTCAGACCACAAATGCCATGGAATCACGCCTGTAGCCTATGTTACTCTAGATTACATCCGGTTCAACGCATCCAACGTGAACTACGGTACATACATAATTTCCTATGAATTTATCATCCCAAAGAGAACAAGATGGTCTAGCCGAAATATCTGAAAGATTTGGGGATAAACATCAAGTTCATTTCCGTCACCGCCGGGGTGATGCATTTCTCTTGTAGTTGTCTCTAGTGTGTGCCCGAACGGGGGCCGTGTGTCCGCTTGGGTCGTTCCGACGCGACGCATTTCTCCAGAGCTCAGGATCAGCTTTCTCGCTGTCGTAGGCTCTACCCCTTGAACGAGTGCTGACGGGCGCCGGAAGTTTGGACATACTCGATCTTGGGCCGAACCAGGGATAGAGCGTGACCGGAATGAACCACACGTTGCGATTCACTCGGTAGTAGTGCTTTACGGTCATTCCGAGGAGGAAAAGAAGGAATCCCCACACTACGACAAGTTTAGAAACAGGCAGAGCCCATAGATGAAGCACTTGCCCAGGATGACGTTGAACAGCGAGAATGCCTCAAGAACACGATACTGTGCTTGATAGGTTTCCGTAGAGACTAAAACGTGTGGTTAGCACTTCCATGGTGTCAAAAGAAATGCGAGAGACGTACATCCAGCTACATCGACAACTTCTGAGCCATCTACTGAGGAATAGCACTCGACATCCGCATTCTCCGAGTCCGAGCTAGCCAGAAATGCGCCAAGGGCTACGTCTACTTGAGCACACGACAGGACAAGACGTAGTTGAGACGCACCAAGCCAGAAGGTTCCTAATAAACCCAAACATCCTAGCTCTATTCTAGTGGAGATAGGGTTGCGGTTGCGAAGAGCGCTGCAGACGAGGCTGAAGAAAGTCAACATATGGACAGGCCTGACTTACAGGATAACTCACAGTACGAGGAGGATCAGTAAGCTCACGCTGCACACGAATATTGCGAATGGGACGAATCGAGCTGAATGGTCGATGAGCGACGACAGATTATTTGAGCGAAAGAAGCACACATACTTAGATCTGTGATGACGAGTAAAGTCTGGAAGTGAGCTGCGATAGCTAGGCATATTATGGTCCAAGCCAAAATCACGGCTGGGGGTGGCGACTTTGATCAGGATGATAAATTGGAAAATTAAACACTGTGCACGCTTACCATAGAGACTCGCTCGGACGATATTAAACTTGGAGGGCATTGCTGACCGTGTAAAGACGGACGAGAAGGAGAGAGTGGAGAGTCGTTTGCGACGGGACGGCTGGCGTGCCCGCAAGGTTCGTTGCTGAGAGGATGGAATGGGACGAGATGGGTGATATTGGCAATTCGGGGGAGTTGAGTGCGATGTCCTCATCTTAAAGTAGGATCTATTTGTAGAGGGCACGCGGTATGTGGGTGTTGCAAGATCTCGAAACGGCGTGGCGAGCACGCAGGCGGCAGCGTGCGGGAGCAAGCAAGGACCAAATCAGCGGGAACACGAGTTTTTAGCCGTGGCAGCCCCCTGGCCCGCTCAAACGGAGCGCACGGATCCAAATTGAAGCTGTGTTCCTCGCTCCGGAAAATTTTGGAGCGTTTCATCATGAGTCGGCGTGCAGAAAATTTGAAGCCTCGTGGCAGAACATGTGCAGTCCAAATAAGGCAAAACCATCCGCAAGCACTCCCGCCGGAGTCTTCCACCGCGGACACATACGGTCCAGCCTCGTGGCAGAACATCGTCACTCGACATACCGGGAACACCTCGTATAGGTACCAATTCTTCGTTTTGCGGGTCTTTCCGACACCCTTGGTTGATTTACCACCGACACTCTTCCATTACTGCAAACTTCGGGCCCAACATCCTTGGAAGGCGAAGGCGAGGCATTTGGCATGGAAGCACAACCTGAAGCGCAGATATAGCACCGCACCAAGGGTCTGGTCAATACCTTCCTTCAGCACGCACACTGCGCACGAGCTGTGTGCCTACGTTGACCCCGCCGAGGGTGATACGGCACGCTTCAGACCAAGTGAGTCAAGGATGATCGATGAGACCGATGAGGGGCTCTTGTTGTAGAAACGTTAGGATGTACGGACAATGAACACAACGCGTCACGCTTCGGGGCATATTCAAGTTACCAAATCTCCCACGAATCTGTAGTCCAGAGCCCGCAGGTGTTTTGTAGATCTACATGGCGGTTTCTCAGCTTTGAAACTTTGAGTAAACTAAGGATAACACGTGCGATGCCCTGAACCTGGTGCAAATTAGACGGGTTTTATTCTTCAACCCTTCTCTTAGAAGAGTCGATGTATAGGTAGGACACAGTATCTTCCTGAGATAGAAGAGAACAACCGCGGGCAGCCATGGATCCGAGAAGCTTTGTTCCGTGGTTATGGTGTTAAGGGGAAGTCATAGATCTTGCCTTCGAAGGTCCAACAAGCCCTTCATGATGAACTGCACCTCGAGGACAGCATCGATAGCCGAGCGCACGGTGTTCACTTGCACTTGACCAGCAACAGGCGCAGCAGTATTGACTTGAGTGGCTGTTTTCACTTCCACCTCCCACAGGGTATCGGCGTGAGCAGGAATTGAAAGCGATGTCTTCGCGTCAACCTCGATGTGAATGGTAAGCGAAAATGATGCGGTCAAGGAGACGGGTCGATGTTGGTACCTGCTCTTGCTGAAACATCTGAATAATCAGCGGTCCACGTCGGAAAGCATACCCGCGTTTGTATATCTGAGAGCGACGGCTAGCGTGGTCCTTTTAAGCGTCACTATCGGACGAAGATGCGGACCGATCATACACGTATCCGAGGGCGCTTGCAAAACTAAGAGCATCCCCGATGACCTCGCAGACCGCCCAGGGACGGACGGTTGCCTCGGGATGTACGCGTACAGACTCTGGCTTTAGGAATGAATATAGAGTCCTGAAAGATCAGTCTATACAAGGGGACGATAACGGGTGTCCACTAAGCTCACCATCCGCTCTCCTTGCCATCACCAAGCTCCTTCCTGGCTCTCAACAGGACTGGTTCATCACCCTGAGAGCCGGATTGAACAAGGCCCTGGGCACCAATGTGTTCAAATACGATCTCGCAAGTGTGCATGGGAGCAGCGGACTCAGTATGCAGGGTGAGTCGGTTGAGGATGGGTTTAAGGTCGCGAGCGAAGAATTCGCCAAAGAGGGCTACTTCGTAGTATGCATGAGCGGGAGATTGAGCGACTGCCGACATCAGATCATTGAAAACACCAAGCAAAGTTGGTCTCACTGAGTTTGTCAGGCCCGGGTGCAATAAACTCATCACTGTACGTGCTCCGGATTTACTGACAGACCATTTTTCGACTGATCCATCGAGTTTTTTCTGGACGGAATGGTTGACAGCCTTGCATCCTCTGGGTCCTCCGTCCAATCCCAACTTCGAATTTGTGCACTATGCACCACTCCAGCCCGGTATAAATGCCCTCGCTGTGCAACTCCTACCTGCTCGCTCCCCTGCTCTCGCAAGCATAAACAAGATACAAGATGCACTGGTGAGCGAGACAAAGTCCATTACGTCCCCATGAATGCGTATGGCTGGGGTACCATGATGCGGGACTACTGCTATCTTGAAGATGTCGGCAGAAAAGTGAGCGAGTGGGGCAATGAGATTGTTCGTGGTGGCTACATGGAGAATATCGGCGCAAGCAAGGCTGCAAGTGCGCGAAAGTATTCGAGCGGGCGAAAACCAAAACCAAGCCGAGGGAAATCGAAAAGAGACGTGCTCAGGGATCATCTTGAAACGCTGGGTATCGACGTCGAGTTATTGCCGGTAGGCATGGAACGTAGAAATCTGAACCAGTCAACATTCGACCAAAAGTAACGACTTTTGCTCGCTGGTATCCTCGACCAGACTAACATTATATCATGTGCAAAGGTCAAAGTGTTCTCTGCTCACGATCGAGTTCGTATTCAATCCTCCCACCACCCTTGCTTCCATTTCGTCCTCGCCACCACCATCCTATAGGATACTCTCACACCGGAGCAGTCTGTCGGCGACACTTCTTACCGTGCTTCAGCGTCAGGTGTCCTTGGCACTCTCAAAGTCACAAAAGCAAAAAGAAAACACTCCAGATTGGCTACCATCTATAGTGACCCCCCATCCAGAAGCCCCCGAGTGTTTCGTTCCTCCACACTGCTACATACGCGCGAATACTGAATTCCTCAAGGCTCCGAATGCTGCGTATTACCACAAGTTAGAGCCGACTGTGAGCCTCAGCGAGCTCCTTCAAAGAACTTCTTTCATGGAGTTCCCGACGATTCACATCTTCGACCCGGAAGCATCGTCATTCTGCGGCACTGTCATCGATAAATCTGGCTCGATGGTCCGAGTCTTGGAGGACGATCAGGTCAATGTTGCAAGGGCAGTGAAACGGAGGAAGCTAAATAAGACGGTGGGTCTAAAAGCGGTTTTTAACCTGGTTGGTGGGTATGGGAGCGAGGGTGGTTCTCCCTCAGAAGAGGAAACAGCAAACAAACATCTGACTGGGTTGGCCACGTTAGAGGCGTACTCGGGGAGTGATGATGAAGTAACCTCCCAAAATACTGAGGTGGAAGAAGATCAGTCTCTGAATTCCGATGATGATGTACCTGCCGAAGGAACCCATCTGGATCCAGCTATACTGCTTGAATTTGTGAAGCAAGCACGGAGTGCAGTCGAAGAAGATATATTGGACTGGGGGGACGAATGGGATATTGATGCAGAGGAACAGATGTTGAATGTTGAACCCTGTTAGTAGTTCTCATACCTGTTAAGATAGCTTTCATCCGCTGGTTAGAGGACTATTGAGCATGTTGTACATTTTCTAGAAATTTTTGACTTGTCGGTCGTACGAGTGATTCAGTACAACAAGGTTGGATAGTCATAATAGATATCATCTAGTCTCCCCTGTAGGCAATGACTTCCTCCTAGATATCATCCGTACCCAAGCCAATCTCAACTTTCTCGCCGGGATTGAAAGCAGGAAGACCTAAAAGGATCCACATGAAACCACGAACAACCTTCTGAAGATGGGTGAGACGCACCTAGGTAGGGGCAGCTCGCACATCTAAATGCGTCTCCTAGAAAACAGCTGCCACAGCTGCTCGTTGCCTTTGGAGCAGCTTTTGCTGCAGCGATCAGCCGCTCTTTCTCTGTGTCACCAGCCCCGACTTCCACCGCACCGTCCGCGTCCAGAAGGACAACTTTTCCTGAGTTGGCTTCCTCAGCCTCAACCTCGGCGAGTCCACACGTGCAGTTCTTGCACGCTTTCTTACGTCTGGGTGCTCCCGAGTTCACAGGCTCGCAAGTTGGGATAGGACGTGCGCGGTCGGCAGTGGTCAAAAGAGCCTCCGCGTCGATAGAGGGTGTGGAAGGCGACGAAAGTGTCCAGATAGCCTTCTTCGAAGACTGTCGGGCTGGATCGGCCTTCTGCCTTAGAGGGACGGCTCCATTAGAAAGAATTCTTGGCGTGGGATTAGGTTTCTGGGCGATTATTCGCAAATCCTCGCCTTCTAGGACACGTTCTAGGACGGTAAACCCAGCAAGGGAAAGTTCCTGAGGAAGTCCGAGAAGATGTGCGGGAAGGTTGAGCAAGTAAAGTTTGCCGAAGGGACTGAGGCCCTCGAGGAGCTGGCTGAGGAATGGCCGTAGATCGGACAAGAGGGAAGAATACTCTGGCGGGGTGAGCACAACGTGTATTGATGAATAAGAGGAAGCAGCCAAGGTAGTAGCTGGTCGGTGACGATTCAACTTAGTGCGTAGGTGTTGGTCAGAGAAGAAATGACACTACCTCCACCGATCAACCTGTCAAGCATCTGTCTCTCTGCGGCGTTTCCACTTGGGTTTGTATCCAAGTTTGTGACAAGTGATTGGTACTTTCCATTCTGCGCGGTGCCCAGCGATCCGATAACCAGCACTGACCCAGTGGGTAAAGCGACCCCAGGGTCTGTAGGCTTGGATATCGCGGGGACAGATACTGCAGTGGGCGCCATTGGAACAAGCGAGGAGGAAGTGATGAACAGATGATAAGCAATTAATATTGCCCTAATGATTGTCTATATTATGTAAGCAAACCAATTCTGATGTAGTATACAGACGATCCTAGTAGTACGACACGGAAAAATAAATGCACTAACCACTTCAGGGCGAAGGCGAAACATATCCAACCGACGAAGAAGACAGAATCTCAACTACTCGCATGTTTTCCCAGACTATTCACTGCTGCATCTCTGGATTTGGTGGGGGTGGCATCCCAGGCGGCGGGTGCATCCCATCGTGGTATGCAGGGGCCATGAGTGCACCGCGAATGCGCAGCAGCATCATGCGGAACCACTCCTCGTCGGCACCTGCCTTTTCCTGCTCTACCGCTATCTGCTGGAGATTACTCAGTTCTTTCATCAGCGTCAGGCGCCAAGAGAGGTTGCCGTTTTCGTCCGCCTCTAAATTATCTATTGGCATAGCAGGGTGCGGAGGGAAACGCAGCCCAGGAGGTGGAGGTGGAAGCATAGGGAAGTTGGGGTCAAAACTAGTCAAAGATGTGCATCAGTCAACAAGTCACATGCGGTGAAGAGACTTACGCAGGTGGATAGGGAGGTGGATAAGGAGCCTGTCTGCTCGGGCCAGCCTCATCGGGGTGCATCTGAGGTGGGGGTGCTTGGACAAATTGCGCGTGGGGGTCAGGGAAGGGTTCGTTCGGGCGATAGTCAACATCTTGCTCCTCCGAATGACGTCCTTTGGCACCCTTGGGCTTCTTCTTTCTCACACGGTGAACTCCTGTGCGTGGATCAACATTATCATTGACAGTCCAATACGATCCTTTGCCTCGATCGGTGAGCGGACGAGGGACTTTCTCAAAGCATGGGTTGAGAGAAAGATTATGTCGGACAGAATTCTGAAGTATTCGATAGTTAGTGTTTGTTTTGTCGTGCAGAGGGGATCAAACAAATATGAACACAATCAAACATCAACATCGCGGTCGCGTCTCGGGTACGCAAGGACGCGGTGCAGGGTACAATTTGCCGATCGCGTTTGGAAGGTCTCACTCACTTTCCAGCCCGAAGGTGCAGTTCTAAAATATGGGAACTAAATGACATCCACGTCAGAGCCAATGCAAAGTCGAGGAAACGAACAATACGCACGCGGGATTCAATCGCGTAGTAAATGTCTTCCAAGAGTAACTTTTGGTTGGGCGAGCCTTTGATCGCATACCTAGAATCGCAATAAGTTCAAGAACCGACCAAGCGGGTGTAAGCGGGTGTCCACAACGAACCAACGTACCGAATGAGGGTAGAATAAGGGTAGAACGGTTTACTTCCTGGGGGACCGTCGCGTAGGGAATCGAGGTTAATTGGTAACCCACCCGTGAGGTCGGCTGGTTCTTGCGGGTAATATGAATTTGCCTGAGCGAGTTCTGCCTCGCCTGGTGGTAGCATATTTGATGGCATTACTGTTTGCTGTGTTTGCTGAGACATGGCTACACTTGGAGCTACAGTCCAGATAATCGGGACTACGAGTTCACCGAGGGCGGCGTGCTTGTTGACTGGGGGTTGAAAGGTGTAGGAAAGGAACGTTGAAAGACCTGCTGTGGATTATGTCATGCGTGAGAAACCAGTCCGCGCACGGGCCAGTTTCTCCCTCATCACGCAAGCCAACGATGTTGATGCTGCGAAATCCATCGTGTAGAACGACGACGACGACGAAGGTGAGGAAAAAGAGTTGTTTGTTCGGTTTGCTAACACACGCTGCAAATTGTGGAAGACATTGTAAAACAAAATCCAAACCGACCACGCTCTCCAATACACAAACAAAGCGAGGTCAGTGAGGCATCCTTGTGTGCATGGCCTACTCCTTATAGTTTAGGACACTCCCGTTGCTGGGAACATCCTTGCCTGCATCACCATCGGGAGGCCTACTCCATGCATTCTACACTTCCCTCCTCAGGCTCCGCCTTAGAGGAATGCATCTGCTTTAGTCCAACACGCCATCAGTAGGAGTGTCAGTCACGCAGATGATGCTGCATCAAGCTTGTGGGCCGCATCAGCTCTCTGTCTGCTGGGTCATGTCGGTGCGCTTGAAAACTAGCTCTGCATTCATGGGGGTGAATCATGTCGTGCCTATTTCAATGACTGCACTATGAGCACAATGTACAGTTTACGTAATACGAACCCCATGTGTGACACGCTCAAACGTTTAGTAGAGTGTACCACCATGTTACCAACACTCAGCAAATCGTTGCCATGTTCCTCGCTGGCATTTACATGCAGACGTAGTGTGTCGTCCAGGGCAAAGTTGCAGTCACCCCATGACAAGAGGATGGAAGCGCTGGTCTCACTCTATCACCAGTCCAACACCTTCATCACACCCGAGAATCTCTCTGCTGTCATTGACCAGGCATTTACCCAACCCTTGAATATTGCAGAAGACCAAAAAAAGCATTCTTTTGCTGAACTCTTCAAGATGAAGCAGCATCTCAGGGAATCTCCCAAGTTCTTCCTCGGCAGAGATGACGGCTCTTCGTCTACACATAGTTCAGAAAGCATGGGCCCAGGTTGGACCGAGAGTAGATCGAGGAGAGTAGACCGGGTTTACCGAGCTCTGATGGGTACGCAAAAGGATGGACGGCCGTCTTGGTTGGCCTTGAAAGAGAACAGCGAGAGGGTAAAATCACAACTTGACAAGGACAACCGAAGGTGAGGCGGTGGCTAAGTCGAGGCAAGTTTTAGTTCCAGTTGTTCTAGCGTGTTGCTGACACTTGGCCCCAAGACTGCGAGTTCCTACTCTGGACGGGCGGAGAGTAGGGTGACCATGTGTGAATCTCGTGTATCCTACTTAATACCTGTCATGTCGGAGAGGCTTACTCCGCATGATCAAATTCAGCGGTTGCGACTAGATTCTTATATCTGATTATACACAGCTTGAGATAAACAAGACGGATTGCCAGCCGATATACCCCCCTGTCATTACAACCATACTGATGACTGTGCTTGCAAAGTTCAAAGCATTTTTTGCTGGCACTCTTCCCCCAGACGCTCAAAAGGTCTACGACGACCTCCGGGCTGCGGATGTCCCAATCTCCGATGCGGTCTGTCGGTCCTGTCCCGATCCCTGCGATCAAGGTGAGAATGTCCTCTCGGCGAGGATTTCCGTTTCTCTGTTCTAAAACTGAGTTACAGATCACGACGATTTCCCTGGAAAGATGGATATCGACATGGACGAGGACATGTTAGGCTCTGTGAAACCATATAGACGTCAGGCAGGTACCTTCTTATTGCCCTCGGCCCCTTCACGAGAGAGAGCCTATCATAGGTTATAATCTCTACCGGCAAATCAGACTGGCCCAAGGAAGTTACGGAGGCCGACGGCACTTTAGCTGCCTTCTTGAGCAGCGCAAATGAGAAACACCTGGGTGGCAGACCACAGAATAGGGATAAGAACACCAAGAACGCTCGGGCAGCAGGCTTGTTTACGCCAAACGACACTCGCAGGTTGTCGATCCAAAATGGCAATCATAACTCGGTCTCAGAGGATCCCTCTCAAGAAACAGTTATCGTGCTTCCTGACTTCAAGGTCGTAGCCGACGTCCCGCGATCCCTCGCGGGTGCAGAGACGTTGTGGACGGCTGCGCTTGACCCCTCATATGGAAGGTTGGGCGCCGAGTCTCGCTCCGACTCGCTCCGGTCTTGGGCGTTGCCGTATTCCTGTGCCATCCTACTCTGTAAAACTGCTGACTTTCTCTGCAAAGTCCACTGAATTTTTTGACACCTTCCATGCGCAGGTTCGCACAAGAGGCGTGACAAACGCTGTGCAGTAGTTGCTCCCATCCTTGAAAAGAGTAAGGACGTCCCCCAGGCAGTCTGTGAGCTGGTCGGCTAACCTGGTATATCATAGCATTTAGTCATTACCTAGAACGCGAGGGCTGGGTGGTCCATACCGAACTGGAAGATCTTTCCGGAAGCCCTACCCTAGAGTCTTCGTTGACCAACGGTCCAGAACCGGAGATTGCATTCGAGACACAGTTGAAGGTGCTCGGAGGAGGGCATAAAGCTCTCATCCTGCGCACCTCTCATATTGGTGGCCATAAATTTGCAGGAAACGTCATCGTATGTCTCAATCCGATTCTATCCCCTCTCTGAACTAATATTCTGCTCGAAATTCTCCCAGATATACAACCCCCAAGGAACGAGTGTCTGGTATGGACGAGTTACTCCACACGATGTCGAATCCATCGTGAAGAACACTATCATCAACGGGCAGGTGCTTCCCCCCATCCTCCGCGGTGGCATGAATCTTGCAAGGCCAGGATGCAAGGCACTCCATGACTGGTGATCTGACTGTATCTCAACCGCAATTCACTGTCCTTTTTGGCGATGCGAAAGATACATGGGTGATTACATCGTCGATATATGTGGTAGTGGATAGTATAGAAGGTAGCAATGAACAGAACGATGAAACAGTGCCGGCTCATAATAGGCGGCATTAACAAAGAGAAGGGATACATTGGCATAAGAGGTGGTGCTTTAAAGGATTGCAGGGTAGTAACATGAACATGGCGAGTCAATTACCTGAATCTCCCTGTGGGTCCAAGTGATGGTGCGTTTGAAAAGACAAGTAGAAAGAAACAATCACTGACATAAAGTCTACAGCGCACTCATACTGCTATCTCGTCGTTCACCCCCTTTCTACCTTTCGAGTAACGTCCCGCAAAGTTTTCCTGATCCTCGAACTCATCTTCTGTCGTTATCTCGGT
The DNA here is from genome assembly GCA_038093415.1 of Xerocomellus chrysenteron. Taxonomy (NCBI): domain Eukaryota; kingdom Fungi; phylum Basidiomycota; class Agaricomycetes; order Boletales; family Boletaceae; genus Xerocomellus; species Xerocomellus chrysenteron. The sequence goes on along the minus strand of JBBPSD010000143.1, from coordinate 21,206 downwards.
TTCTTCGCCATCAATAGCTTCGTCTTCCGACTCTGCTCTCCCACCAAGAACTCCCATTGCCGTTACCACGCTTTCCCCACCGGAGTATGTGAATCCGCGGAAGTTCTCCTGCACGCTGTTGGTGAGGGGGGACCCAGCTACATCTTGCTTCTTGCGCTGGCTGATCTCAATGCCTTGAGGCCGACCAAGACCATTCGACCCATTCTGCAGATGATTGGCACAAATAGTCAAGCGATCGCTACCCAGTGGGCCATTTGGTGTATGCGAGGGGCCCTGCGGACCAGCGTGAGTCCAGTCTTCGCTGGGGTCTTCTTCGTCTGGACTACTTTTTCCATCCAATCCGACGCCTGCCTCCCGGATATCGGCAGTAGTAAACTCTGGATCGAAGTTTGCTGTCGATTCGTCCGATTCGACGATAGGTTTAAAGGGTGGAGTAACTTGTTTCATGGAAAGCGCTTTCCAATCTATGTTTGAGAAAAACGGGTGTTGCTTGAGCTCCTCTGCATCTCGCTGTGCGCCAAGACGGTGTTTTGGGTTTCGGTTGAGAAGCTAAACCATAGACTCAATTCATACTGGACCCAGGTGGTGCAAGGAACGTACACACCCCTTTGACGAACATCTTTCCTTCTTCACTGATTACATTGCGAGGGAATCGTATCTTGCCAAAACAGATGTTCTTATACATCTGCTGAGTATCCTCTGCATAGAAAGGGCTCCATCCACAACACATTTCGAATAAAAGTACACCAAGAGACCAGAAGTCGACCAGTTTGCTGTAGCCATGTTCGTCCAACAGTACCTCGGGGGCAAGATACTCCGTCGTACCGCAGAATGTGGTCGTGAGTTCATCGGGCCGGAGGTCTGCCTTGGACAATCCAAAATCGCAAAGGGCGACATGTCCGGTGGCATCTAAAAGGATATTCTCTGGTTTGAGATCACGGTAGACGATGTTATACTTGTGTAGGTGTTCTAGAGCGAGAACGAGTTCCGCAATGTAAAATCGAGCACGTTCTTCGGTAAAACGGGTCTCCTTCTGCAGATGCCAAAACAACTCGCCGCCGCTCTTGAAGTCGGTAACGAGGTATAGGTCCGTGTCCGTCTGGAAGCTAAACTTCAAACCCACAAGGAACGGTGACTCCAGAGAACGTTGAAGTATCTTGCGTTCTCCGATCGTGTGTGCAACCTCTTTCTTGGCAATGATCTCCTTCTTTGAAAGTATCTTCATGGCATATATGCGCTTCGTGTCCCTTTTTCGGACCTGGAAAACCTTCCCAAAGGTGCCGCGTCCTATAAGCTTGAGGAACTCGAAATCGCGTGGAGTAAGCGCTCGTTTGGTCTACGACGTGGAAATGCTGGGATTAGCATCGTTGTCAAGTATCACGATTACGCGAAGAAGAGGCCCAGAGGGTGGGAAGCAATTTGTGAGTCGCTGCGTACCTTGAATTGCTCGAATGTGATTTGTACTCGCATCTCCCCGCTTACAATTTCGTTTTCAAACGGCCGGAGCCTGCGTTGGCGATTTGAGTAAGGGATAGTGATGCAGGATGGAATGTGGAGAACAGGGAACGGGCTACATACTTGAACCATTGGTCAACCGTATGGTCGTGGATCAATACAGGTTTGATCTGGAAGGTCCCCAGGAAGAACTGGTCGGAAACGCGATCGTAGACGTTCAAGGTGATTAAAGACTCTTCAGAAGTGACATCGCTGTAGATGGTGTAAGAGATCAGAGATGATCGATCAGCGTACAGCACCTACAAGGACACTTCATGTTTCCACACAGGATTGTGTGCTGACATACGTCCAAAGAGCCCTTGGGTGGAGGGAAGTATGGGGGATGGTACTTTGCAGGAAGACGGGATAGAAGATGAGGGCGATGTATTCGTGCTCGATTTCCCGGGCGGTCGCGACACACCGATGGCACTGAGCGCGGTTAGGGCGTTCGAGGAAGATGTTCTCGATAGCGCCGTGGCAGTCCCTTTTACTTCCTTGTCAGTTTCTTCGGTAGGATCGCGACTGACGAATTCGTTCTGCTCGAACTGGACCACCACATATGGGCATGCATGAATAGAGGATACGTTGAGGCCACGTGCAGATATGAGTTTGACGCGGATTTGCCCCTTGGATGTTGCCGATGGAGCAGGAGGTTGTGTTGCGTGCGCAGCACCGATGGTTGTAGTCGAGGACGTCCTGGTCGAGGTGGACGATGACGATGGCGTATTGGGTTTGTTTTCCATGGAGTCAGAAGGTTGTGGTGATTTTTTGGTGCTTCGCGTGGAAAAGTCTGGTGCATGTAGAGATATTTGTGTAGTAGGAATGCGAGCGGCAAAAAGTCCGGCTTGGGGCGTTAGGGGGCCTGGCGGCGTGAGATCGGCTTGTATCGGGATCGCTGGTGGAGTGGTCGCCAGCAGGCGGTGGTGGACGGAGGGGGAGGGCAAGGTCTGTATCTGCGAACCGCTGGCCTGTGGGGGCAGCGGTTGTGGTGGTGCCAGGGAGCCGTCGGGCGATGAAGACGACAGGGCGGCGTTTGTGGCGTCCGGGACATCGAAGGGATTTGGACGCTCGTGGCCATCGGCGCTGGCCCGGGGGGTGAGTTGCTCGAACACAGACGGCCACAACTTGATCATCGCTTTGGGCAGCGGCAAAAATGACAGCGAGGACCGTGACGAGGGAGGTGTTGGTTGAATGGCAAGAGCGGCCGCAACTGACATTTCTGAGTGTGGGCTCTGTGGAGCGGCCGGAGTAGCCATCGGGATCATCGCTCCTCCGTCATCTGCAATAGGTGCCAGCTCGATGAAACAGTCGCTCGCCACGCATATCGGGGCAGTCGCAATACGTACAAGCGCACGGACCTTGCATCGGATTGATAGCGACCATCAAAGCTGTACATTACTACACGGACCCAGACTGCACACCTTCCAAGTATGATCTGGCCCATCGAAGGAACCCCATCCCACCACCTACCGCCCCGCCCAGACACATCGCTTGACGACCCGAACGCCACGGAAGCCGGTCTAGATCCATTCAGCATCCTGCATCGAGACCATCGACACAACTTACACGCAGCCGCAAACACGCTCGCCGTCCCCACACCAGCTCCCAGCTCCCTCGCCTCGGCCCATGGCTGTCCGCATCGTTCCAACCCGTCCTCGAGCCCTACCCAAACCAGTGCAGCCACCCCTAATTTCATAGCATTCAGGCCGCCTCCCTGCAGTCCTGCAGCCATTCGCCGGTAGTTTTTGGTTTTATTGTAGAAATACCATCCCTGGACCGTCGTAGGTGGCCGGTGCGCATTCTCGGCCAGGAACCGCAGTGACGCTCGACGGGACCCTCGGACTGCACCAATAAGTGTACCCATGATGGCGGCTGAAGCCGGGAGAATAAAATAACGGGAGTGTAGAATCGGTGTCACATCGTATGGCCCCTCTGATGGCCCATCATCAGTAGTCATCCTGAATGAAGTCGCGGTTCAGAGAAAGGATAGTCGGCTAACGTCGTGGTGGTTTCCGTGAGAGCAATGAGTGAATGACGGACGGTTGAATTCAATGCTGGAACATTTCAATTCATGATTTACCTGTTGGAAGTAAGCAGTAGTGGATTTGATCAACATAGCTGTAATGACAACATACAAGACTACATATCGAGATAGACGGCAAGAAAGCACGATAGTCTAACCGGGAGCTCATAAAGTTGCTCTAAAGATGAGCCTTTACGCCCGCTTTCTCCATGATAACCGCCTCTTTCTTGCTAAACTCAACTGCGCGCTTGCGCAACTCCGGCGCTCGTTTCAGTTCCCTCTGACCAACCTGCTGGATATGGACCTGGGGAAGTGAGGTACGTCAAGTCTGCAGTCAACCAGGCAATGTACTTACTGCATCCGGTCCCTATGAAGAGAAAGTCGTCAACCATGGATAACAAGAGAGGAAAATGACACGCACATCGGCAAACCGCAGTGTTCGCAACTGCGCATACATGCTTGCCAGCTCTTGATCTTGGCTCAGCCCTTCCGCTCCAAACGCTTGCATCGCGCGATCTACGACGTTGCACGCCATTGAGGGAACCACAAACTAAAGGAGCGTTAGCGTCCCGGACCGCCGAATCGGAATGCGTGCACCTTGGCGATACCAATTTCCTTCATTGCACCTTTGGCCTTGTAGTTATCGATCTGTGACGCTCCTTAGCCTGTGAGCCGTGCTACACTGATTGTCCGAAAACATACCTGAAGAGCGGCACTGAGAACGAGCAATCGTGCCGCCTCAATTTCTGCCCTAGACTTGGCAATTTCAGCTATTACAGTACCTGGATGATCATCTCAGTCGAACGATTTCCGCTAGATATCGAACGTATTCACCATGCTCGTGGAGGAATTTCCCGAACGTCTTGCGCGAAGGATCCGTCACCCGCTGGATCATCAAGTCGAGTGCTCTCGAGGCCACACCGATAGAGCGCATACAATGATGGATACGTCCGGGACTGCCAAGATAGTCAGCAAAGTCCGCGTAAAATGACGAGAGGATACAAGCCCAAGACGTCCTTGAATGATCTAAATAGATAATTATCACCTAGACATGCAACAGTACTGGAGGAACGACCTACCTCGAATCCTCTGCCCCAACCAAGTACCAGGTTATTCAAGGGAACTCTCACATTCTCATAAATCACTTCACAATGACCTTCCGGTGCGTCGTCATACCCGAATACTTCCATCGGACGCACAATCCGAACGCCAGCGGCATGTGCCGGAACAATGACGACACTTTGTTGCTTGTATCCATCCGCGTTCTCCGGGTCGCTCTTGCCCATTACAAGATGTAATTTCGTGCGGGGATCACCGGCACCCGATATCCACCTGAGTGAAAAACCGGAACGCCACATGAGAAGTCGGCAACGACGACATAAAAAGGCCCGGCAACCATTTGTGCCCATTAATCACAATTTCATTGCCTTCTCGTCGGATGGATGTTTTTATGTTACGTGCGTCAGAGGATGCCACTGCGGACTGCGTATCAGGATAACACATATTTTACGCGCAAGATGAAAGACACATGCCGAATCGCTCTGTCATCGCGAAAGCGGAGCGAATTTCCCCATTTAGCAGCGGTGTAAGCCATTCCTGCTGCTGTTCGGGGGACCCATACCGAGCGAGGACCTCTGAACCGGGGCTTCAGCGAGCATCCACAGAGGGAGGACGGAACGGTGTACCCATGTTGCCGGTATCTGGAGCAGCACAGTTGACTGCCTCAGACGCCATGTGTCCCCCTCGTCCAATTACCTCTGCCATAACAGCGTACTGTTGTCTGTGTTAACAGTCGACCGAGAGTTGACGAATCAATAACCACACCTCGAGATTCGAGAGTGGAACGCCATGTTGAGGATAATGTGCCTTGCTGAGGAAAAGGTTCCAAAGCCCAAGCTTGCGCGCTTTCAACTTCAATTCCTCGACAATCGGCACAACAGTCTTCCACCGTTGTACCGGGTCTTTGGGTATCTGTGCATGGTAGAGCTTGGCGGAAGGGTAAACCTCATCCTACTCGGCGTATTAGAGAATTACTGACACACAAGGTATCCATTATCTATACCTGGAGAAAAACAACGAGTTTAGCTAGGATCTCCTTCCCATATGGCGTGAATTTGTCTTCGATCTTTAAGTAACGTGTCAGCTTGGCGCTGAGTACATACGAACACGATACATACGATGTTCCAAGACGCTTCGGATGTGAGCTCGACTACTGGATGGTTGACCATGAGCCTAGTTTCCTGTAGAAAAACCAAGAATTTAAAGGAAGATGGTCGTTTCGTCGTCCTGGACTCCCAGGAGCCGGTTATTCATAATTACCGGTACCGACTATTGTCCAAGACAGGAAAATGGCCACCATTAATTCGATTCGTGAGGAGCATAACTAGCTACGAGACTTGGACTACAAGTGTCAACGTTATCTTGAAGGGGAGGAAAACCAGAGAGCATCGCATGACAACAAAGAATCAGTGCCAAAATTAAGTGTGTTAGGTATGCTGCCTAGCGAGTAAAGCAACTATACAGTATTACGGGTCACAGTGGTTGTCAGCGATGGATATGGATACAATGATCACGAATGAATGAGAACCAAAAGAGCTTAGGAGAAGAATGCATATGGGGTTCAAAAAATACAACAGCCAGCAAGCATGCGAGCCTCGACCAGGTTCTCACGGTTGTGATTACGGTGGAGATTGCCGCCCTTCGCGAAGGTCTGAAGGAGATTCTCCAAAGGTAAACGGAAGTTCGGGGTCAATTCCAAACGCGCCGGAATCGAATGTCTGCCAGAGGGAATCTTGGTCACTTGTCGAGTATCCATTCGAATTATAATTTCGAATGTAATCAAGCCCCAAAAACGGCAGTCCAGGGCCAGGGAATGAAGAGGTTGGCGGTGTGGTTGAAAGATGGTTATACCAAGTTGGATCGATGGAGGATGACGAATGCTCATATGTGGCGTATGGCAGCGAGCTGGGCTGCGAACCGGAAGCATACATGTCGACAGTACGATGGTCCCCTGGGCCACCATCCCACTGGTGACTACCGGAAGATGCAAGAGGGCTATGATGTATCCCGTAATCGTGAGGCGAAGGGACATGGAGCGGCGAGAGAGGTGCGCCTGTATAGTTGTACGGGGACGCACCCATGAGATGGGGACTTCCCTCCTGCTGCTGAGCCGTTTCCATGTTGGACATGGGCGGGGAGGGTAAATTAACAGATGCTGGGGAGCTGTGAGGGCTAGATTTTCCACCCATCGACTGTGGGCTGGAAAAAACTCCAGGATAGGACAAGCTTGAGGGTCCGATACCTTCACTCTCTTCACGCCCCCTCTTGCGAGACGTCGACCGATTGCGTTGTGCTACAGTCCACGAAGGGTCAGCAAGCATCATCAGCAAGCCCATATCTCCCTTACAATCTACACGGTACGGTGACGCGACAGGGGGCCGACGCGTAGAATTTGGATCTCGTGAGCGGCTGATTTTCCTCGGTTTCATCTTTAGCGGACGGTTCATGGTAGGCACCTGTCCAGAGGAAGAAACAAGGGATCGTCTGGATTCCAATGCTGCCGGCGCGATGCCTTGAGCCATGGGAATTCCAGAGGCGTCGTTGCCGGTTCTCCTTATAGCATCGTCTGCGGTGCTCGTCAACTCGGCGAGCAGCTCCTTGCATTTACGAGCACCTGGCCAATGGCCTTCCCACGATTCTATGATTGGGATACAGCTTTTAGCTTCATCCATTGCGGTAGCTGCAATCTTCGTATCCGAGGAGTGCATGGCAAACAGAAGGGTAACGACAGCGGAGCTGAAAAGATGTTGGATGAAAAAAGCAAGATGATGCGAGGTTGGCACGACATTGTTGATCGAAGGTGCAAGGCGGATGCATAAGCGGGCAGATGAGACAGCCCTTACAGGTGAATTTGGTACGATCGATTGGTCGCGCTTGACAGGCAGAAAATTGCGATGAAGGGTAGTGCGCACTGAATAGTAGTGGCTGCATAAGACGACTGTCATAGACATATGCTTGTCGCTGGTGTTCGGATTCTTGAAAGAGGGTGGAAGATCCTCGAACCAGCTAGTGAGTTCCAGGTCAAGAGTCTCAACAGAGCGCTGTAACTCCACCCTCTTCTCGGGTTCGAGTGTTTCTTTACAGCAGTCGATGGCGTACACTTGTCGTAGGATCCGGCCAGCGATCTGGTATAGGGTCACTAAGGCGATGGTGCCCGACATTAGGGACGGAGGTTTTTGGGAGAGCTGGACGCCAGTGAAGTACTCGGGTAGCCATTCATCATCGGCGTCCACTGGAAGTTCGACGTCGCAATCAGAATCCTCTACACCAAGCGGGCGACCAAGTGCGAGTGCCAGCATGCGATCTAAACAATACACGCTCCACCAGATTTTCCGCCGAGTCTCTTTCTCAATAGAAGAAATGGATAATCGGCGAGGTGAGCGCTGCAATTTCGTCAGTAATAGCAGCGAGTTTAATGACCAATGCTTACATGCAATCCTAAGTCTTGCGCACTGCGTACCGCTTGGCCCACGAGCAGCCAAGCCTGGGGTAGGCAGTTGATAGAACATAAGAACGAAGACATGAGAATTAAACTTTGGACGTGAAACACTTCAATCGATGCATGGCTGATGTAGTGCAGAACCAAGGCCCTGAAAAAAGGTAAAACGCATCAGTAATGACATGTACGTGACTGTAGTCTATGTAGGCTTACCTCTCATAGTAGACCATGCCCATCCCACCGTCGTCTTGGCGATCGCTTGTTAGGCGTGGGTCATTAACCAGACGAGCGGTACAAGCGAAAATAGCAAAGACGATGGAAATGAATGGCGCCTCGACTTCCATGAACGCTGCGTCGCTCCTCCTTGCCATGAGACGTTTGTATCTAACCATGAACGAGGGCTTATCGAGAAGAGGCATCAAGAAATGGAGGCGTTCAAAATATGCATCGATCTGATGCATGATCATAATTAGTAGCGGTCGGTCTAAACGATGCCTCATGTGCTTACCAACTTGTCACACAAGTCTTCATCTGGGTATTCGACTTCGTCTGCACCGGGAAGGGCCCGTATTTTCCCGAAGAAGACTGATGCCGGGAAGTACAGCTTATTCGCACTAGGTCCAGGTGCACGGGGGTCCTCTTCCATCGGGGAGACGCGATGGAGGGGATTGGTCGTCAGAGCACGGAAAGACTGAATCAATGACATTGTGGAGGAGCCCCCTATCCAACGAAGATGGCCGTGGTCGTCCAGGGCGAGCTGACCAAAAGATTCGGAGACATCGTCTTCCATCTTGACGGAAGCGGACTCGGGTGAAGAGCTGTCCTCCGTGCGGGTATCTGCGGCGGCCTTTGATGACATGACCTGGAGAACTGCCGATGCCGGGGGCAGACTGTCTTCCCTAGCGTCTCCAATTGCAGAGGATGAGCCTGCTGTGGGTGGAACACCCAAGGATGGCCCAAGCTGCTCAAGGACAGGCGTTATTTGAGAAAACAGGGATTCCATGTGAAGTAGACGTGCTTCGAGTTCCTGGACATAGCTGGGAAAACGTGAGGGTGTTACGCGAACACGAGGTAGGATGACGACCTACTGTCTGCTCAAGGCGGCCCTGTCCTTCGTCTGGAGCCAGGTGCACTGGGATCCAGACGATTGACACTGCGCGCAAGTTGGTTCACAGCCATCGCACTTGATTTTCTTGCGCCTGTCAACGATTGAGCCAGGGAACGTGTTGGAGACGGGTGAAACCGAAGCGATGTGGCACAAACCTGCAGCTTTCGCATGCACGCCAGACTCTCCTGCGCTGGAGCTGGAGTGGTTTGGAGCCGGCGTCGGCGGAGACGGAGTCGTCCTCTGTGCGTTTCTTCTTTGACTGGTGTGTCATGGAATAAAAATCTTGGGAGTAGTAGCTGCGTTGAGGACTTTGGGGTGGCACTTGGGAATAATGACTTTGGGGAAGATATCGTCGGACACCTGTCGGGTCGGGCCGATTGAGGAGAGGCCATGTATGACTAATCCACTCCATCTCGCGCAGCTGCACAGCCAGCTTGTCAGTCCTCCTCCTCGTGCAGCAACTGGCAGAACGCAATGCCGGCTTACCCGAGTGCTCTGCAGCTTGTCCTGTGCGTTGCACAGTGAGACGAGTGGGAACGGTATGTGAGGTCCACACAGTCCGACGAGTCTCTTTTACCCTGCCTTTTTATAAGAACGAGTCTTCGGAAATGAACGTCATCCTGTGACCGCCTCCACCGTATCAGTAAATGTCTTCCGGACGACCCTTTCACCCGAATCCGTTGAACAATTCCCGATATGCGGTATCATAGCCACGAACTGAATAGCTAACTTCCACCTCCCCAATTCCCCAAGCGAGCAGAGGCATTGCCCGTTTGACTAATGGCCTCACTTTTTCTCTCGCCCTTGGGGTGCCAAGCCTCATCCCCTCAATTGGGCGGTGGTGCAAAAGACCGCGTCAGCCGTTCCTGTTCAGGCAACCGCTGCGCCTCGTATGTTCTTCCGAGATGGAATCCCAGCAACATACCCCGATTGTGGTCACATAACTTACTTCAGCACCCATTATTAAGGAACACTCTGTGCTATTCAAATCTGTTTTTTGTTTTAGTGCTGGAGCAAGTCATGCGGTAACATTGGTTCCATGGAAACTTTTTTTTCATATCAAGTCCGGATGACAATCCCCCCCGGAGACAAACAATCCTTTTTGACACGACATGTTCACTTTTGGCGCAGTTTTTGGGCATCGGCTGATCCGTCCCACGTGTAGAACAATGGAAGTTGAGGTTACGCTGGCGAAAACGGCAAAAGTACCTGTTCGCCATCACCTCTTGCCGCCAAAATGGTCAAATTCTTATGATCCACTGGGAAAAAATCGGGGTGTATAACGCCAACGACTCCTGATTGCCAGGGGTCTTCCATTTGGTGACATAAGTGCCGAGTTCGAGAGCTAACGAGCTGAACTAGAACTTCCACCAACGCTTCGTTCCAGACCTTTGATTTACATCAAGTAACCCATGATGGCCATTGATCTCCAAAATCAGGGGACTGGGTAAGTCGTGCCCAATGCAATGGCCTCGGAATTTGTACGACACTAAGCACGGGTTTGCGTGCAAAGCGTCTCAGAAGCATCAGAATGGCGAACGCTCTCTGCAGAAGTGGGAGTGCATCCATTCTCCCTTAACACTTCTCTGCGCCCTCCGCTAAGTGTGTCACACAAAACGTTCATGCTGCCAAAGGAAATCCTCGTTGCCATCTATTCTATTTGACGGCATATCCGTTTGGACCCCCACGAGTCAATGATACCAGCCTCTGCGCCTATTGACCCTGAGACACCTCGGTTTGGTAAAGAGCTGATAACTGCTTTAGCAGAATCGTACGAGTCACTGCGAGATTGAGCCTCCTCACAGTATACTGTCAACTCGTCGAATAGAACGTTCAGGCGCACCAGGAGGTCTTGTCCCTCAGTTATCACATACGAAGGGCTTTATGAGAGAGAGGCGAACGCAATACGTCCTTAGGACGTCCATGCTCCGTGACTGCACTTGAGACAGATTGTCAGCAGCTCCCATTCCACACTACTTTGACAAAAAGTAACAGTAAAATCCCGAAATTGTGTAAACAAGGCCAGATCTTATTGACCCCTTGTTTCTCTATCACAAACATCAAATCTAGAAGCATGGAGTCGCTACTTTTAGTCAAAAACCTTAATTTGCTATCTTCGTCGTGACGGTAGTTTCCTCATGCGTCTTGGTTACGGGTGCGATGCGCAAAGCTGACTAGTGTGCTGTAATACCCCAGAGTGGTGTTGTACCATGCTGTTGGCTCTGCCACAAGTAGTATGAGTACGTTGCACACGAAACACACGTTGTCCGCACGCCCCCGAAGTTGGAACGAAATCAAGAGTAGCATGTGCAGGATTTGCTGGGCAGGCCCTCGTGGAATCGATGAGACGGATATTGATCTGTTATCGACCATGCTTGCCAAGGGGACGCTCATAACTGAGGCGACAATCACAAGTTTTAATGACTATCGCTCAGATGAGTACGAGACTGTACGAGATAAAGCTTACACGATTGGAGCAGGTGGTTCATGTTCCGTTCTGGAAGTTCGGAAGCGAAGGTCATCCACGAGGTCTTGTTGCAAAAGAGGATGGCGGGATCAGTGGGAGCAATGCAATCGAGCCAACAATAGCAACATCACCATCGGTACCGTAAGTATAATGATGCCCGTCACGTATTGAAATTTCCCTCGACCGTCACACGGTACACGGAGGTTTTTGAACACAAGGTCGACCCTGGTTGACCACAGGCCGCGGGGGTGTATTCCCATATGAGAAACATGGCAAATTCTTCCTTATTGACTGGTGGTGGTAGTGTATTTGGGCGATATTAATATTGTAAGTAACAGTACACCAAGGTTGTGTATCCTTGTTTGCCAACACTGTGGCGCGGCCTGAAACTAGGCAAACTTTGATTCGCCGCTTGGCAAGTAGGATGTTTGTAATGGCGGACACCGACGTGACACAACCAGCGCTGAACGGGGACACCGATACGACCATCGACGATGGTGAGGAAGCGGACTCCAAGGTATCCCAGTTCCCTTCGCTGCATCCCCAGAGTTCTCAATGCCCTCACAGGAAATTCAGCTGATGAAACAACGTGTAGAGGAGATGGAAAGGGAGGCGAAAAAGTTGCGTGAACTGCAAGCTGCAGCAGAGTCACAGAGTACCGCGGGCGGTGCTGCAACAAATCAGGGTGTTCCAATGGAAACTGAAGAAGAGAAGGCCGTTGCAGACAGTCGAAGTGTTTTTGTTGGAAACGTGGGTTTGGTCATCCGGTGTCGGTTTCCACTTATTCCTTCTCAAATGGTTGTCACCAGGTTGATTACGGTGCAACCCCAGAAGAAATTCAGGCACATTTCCAAGCTTGCGGAACTATCAATCGAGTGACTATCCTCTGCGATAAATTCACGGGTCACCCCAAAGGGTGCGTGTCCTCTTTTTCGGGTTTTATCGCCATTTGGCAAACAACCTCCGCTGCAGATTTGCTTATGTTGAATTCGCCGAGTCGGACTTCATAGATACTGCTCTGACAATGGACAATTCGTTGTTCCGCGGACGACTAATAAAAGTAAGCGCCGCATATTATTCGGAATATGGGAAATGTACGACAAACACGAATAGGTAACGGCCAAGCGTACTAACGTTCCCGGCTTCAATCGAGGTCGGGGTCGGGGAGTATACAGGGGTGGATTTCGAGGCGGATATCGGGGCGGCAGCTTCGGGTACAACCCCTATCGTGCTCGCGGGAGGTGAGCTATCGCCAAGTGTCATGTGGATTATGCTTATCCGGATGTTTTCAGAGGACGGGGACGTGGATACTAATTCAAAAACCGGACAACGAGGCGACCTGCCACGCTTAACCCTGCTATTGTTGCATTTCTGTGTTCCCGTGCAATTTCAGTGGCCACTACCGTCATATGTTTGAGATTGTTTCTGTTATGTATTCCTTGCTTCGAATTTTAGAGCTGTACATAATGAACACATGTGACAATGTCCGTCTGAGAGAAGGTACGGTGGAGCGTTCTATCCAAGTTTGGTAAGTCTACTTGATCCCAACCGTCATGGCGTTTAGAGCATGCACGCCCCTGGCAAGGTTATTGTCCTCCAGCGCAGCACCCGCTAGCTATCCGTTTTCTAAAATTGCCATCCTTCCTCCCCCACTTCCAATTCCCTCGGGTCAGCATGATGCTCTCCGGAAAGGCAAAGGTCTCATGACTTTTTTGCGCCAAGGGCTCCCGGAGCCCAAAAAACGGGAATGGCTCGCAACCTTGTTCTCCCGGAGGCATCCCGACCGACTCCTACCCGGCTCTGTGCTCACTGTCACGACTGAACACGCTCCTGGTGTTTTCTCCGGAGTACTCATATCAGTGAGGAGACGTGGCCCGGACACATCGTTCGTTCTGCGCAACGTCGTCCAGCGGACTGGCGTTGAGATGCAATTCTTTGTCAACTCTCCGCATTTGAAGGACATCAAGATCAGACAGAGGGCGGGTGAGCGCAGGGGAACCAAACAGCGGCGGGCGAAGTTGTTCTTCCTCCGGGACGCGCCAGACAAGATGACAGACATTTCGTCGGGTGTGGGGAAGTCATAAACGCGTAGGTCTCGGAGGTCCTCGGATGGTTCACATGTATACTCAGTCTTCTTACAGCTCTGTGGCTGCCTGGGTCGTTAGTTAGTTACATTAGAGTACATTTAGGGTAGATGATGAAATGTACGGAACACTGCCAAAAAGGGATGCATACGCATGGCAGTCTTTGCAGCTTCTCCACCACAGCAAACGTCCGTCTCCCTCATCGCCGCAGTCATGCATCGAAAAAACCGTTCACTTCGCAGTTTTACGCTGTCGCCAAAGCGCTCGTCCTCGCCTGGTCCACCGTCACCCACATTCTCAGAGACAACCCACGCCTCGGCCATCGACTTTGGTGTCAATGGCCCGGAGAAGATTATTACTCGTGCAAATCTCAAACTGAGCTTGCAATCTTATGACGAGGTATGTATGCAATTATTCTCGACTACGCATCATACAGCGGACATTCTTATCCGCCGGTCTTAGTTTATGAGCTGCAGCGCAAATTACCGCGCAGCATTACTCCACATGTCCAAAGCCACCGCAGCATTCGCAGATTCTTTGGAGAAATGTTCGGGGTGCGGGAGCATCTCCATTGTCAGGAGAAACCAACCTGATTATAATATAGTTTGAAAGGCCCATCGTACGAAGCGGGGACTAGGCTCCAAGCTGCTTCAGGACTACATCACCTCATTGGGAATCACTGGCACGTATTGGTTCGTCGTGTTCTTTGCAGCCTTGTAGCAACACCTCCGACCTTGTCCTCAGGCGGAATCGCTCGACAAAACTTTTGAGAAACCTTTGCGTCAACACTTGGACACTTACAAGACAATAGTTCACGTACGCCGTCTTGTTCGGCCGTCTGATGGTCTCATTAATTTTCCACAGGAACGCTCTGCTTCATATGAGAAAGCACTCCGGGAGAAGAGTGAAATTATCCGTCAGACAGAAACGGGCAACATGAACAGGAAACAGAGGAGTATGTTTTCCTCCGCGGCTCGAGAACTCTGTTGATGTCTTCCAGACCTCCAAAGCTTCCGTGAAGCACTGTCCGTTCTACAGCGACAGGTGGATGAACTTGATGACCTAAAAGCCCAGCATTATCGTGAAATTATGGAGCACGAGGAAGAGGTCTGGAATGTAGTGCAAGCAAAGGTATGTTCATGAACGTGGACTGTACCTTCTTCTGACCCTTTCTCTCAGGTGTGCGTTGCAGTGCGCTCCACCATGGACGTGTTTGACAGGTTTACCGCGAAAGCGTACGTCATGCGCTATCTGACACTGTAACAACTCATCATTTCATTTTCTCAGCTCTGACCCTATTTTGGAACCCATGCTCCAGTCCGTTCCAGATCCATTTGACTCGTACGGACCACCCCAGGCTGAAGACCAGATATTCACCATTCTACCCCCGCTCGCCGTCATCGCCAACGCACCATCTCCCTCTCCGAGTCCGCTAGCGAATACACCGCCGTCCAGTTGTTCACCGCCTGATGTCATCAATCACTCATGGGCACCCACTAGCAACTTCTTTTCCAATTCCTCCTCGGAATGGAGTGACGTCTCATCAACTCCCTCTACCCCTCCACGGTCGACATCACCCTCTGCGACTATCAAGCGTCGCAAATCTCATCCTCCTTTGGCGACTCATCATTCGCGCAAGTCAGATTCGAAACTCCGCAGCGTTCTGGCCGTCATCGACGAATCCCATGTCGTACACACGATCGAAAGTCCACAACTGGGTAGATCAGAACCCAGACCAGCCTCGCCCTCCGACGCGAACGGCGGCGCTCTGCCACCCCCAGAACCAGAGGAATGGGGTGGTTTCGGGTACGACGGAATCCCAAATACGGATTCAATCCGGGGGGATGAAACACCACGTCATCCCGCTACATTGCTCGCCACTTTACATACCCCCCCTTCGTATGATCATGATCAAACTATTGAGCCTGGGCTCGCTTCGGACACCCGCTCAGATCGCACGATACACTTGGATGCTGGTCGACACGACTCGGCTTGAGGCAACCTTGTTTATGTTGGTTCCCTTGGATGATTGTGTGGGGATGATATGATATTATGACCATTACTAGTGTTAGAAATACAGAAAAAAAATTGTAAATATGTAATGTATAATGCGGTCGCCAAACCAATGTCCGGTGGAACGCTGGTGGAGCTCAAGAACGTAGTGATCCACATGATGGTGGCCATTTTCAGGCTGTACATACTTCCGACAGTCCTGTATTCTCGTGAGTAAGTTGGCGCCAGTGGTCGGCATCGACCGTCGGGGATGCTGTATTGGAATGGCCCATGAATACTCGGAAGTTGAAGAAGCGGGTACCTACGAGTGGTATGATGGGAAGTAAATGATCTAGTGCCACCCATCATTCAATCACTGACGGAAGTGTCCGACCACACCCCATTAATGGACCTGGACCTGTTTGCTTCTCTTTCCCCTGTTTCGTCAGTTGATTTCATACCGCCGACTGTGCACTGTGCGCATTCTATCGTCTCATCATACAGTGCACGCCCTGATACGAAAAAGTGCCGAGTGACCACTAATTGTCAGCAAAGGTACGCTAACTACAAATGATGGGCCAAGGCACAAGCAAGGTTTCCGCCTATACCTTTCTGAGCCCAGTGTGCAAGTCACTTGTGCCTTTTCATGGTTTACGTACGGATACCTTGAATACCGTATTGAGACAGGACGTCCTTGGTGACCGTCGCCGGACTTTTGAAGAGAGGATCAGTACCAGCACTGGTTTTTGGGAAGGCGATCACATCTCGGATCGATTGGGTTTTGCAAAGAATGGACATCAGCCGATCAAACCCTGAATGGAATGCGCGCGTAACGTTAACACGCTCAATTCAATTGGTGGAGGCGTCTACACCCACCGAGCGCGATTCCACCATGTGGAGGAGCGCCACACTTGAGAGCTTGCACTAGGTGGTCGAATGTAGCTTGTTCTGATTCATTGAGCTAATTTCGGGGTTGTCAGGGTCGCACGAGGGGTAGCAACAGCCACGCCTTGCCTGGAGAACACGAGAAAATATATGCTCTTGCATGGCAGCATCGTGCACCCTAACTGAGCCTCCCCCAATTTCGGTACCGTCCAGTACGAGATCGTAATGCTGACCTCGAACCTGACGGATCAGAAGTCAACTCAGGGACCATGGCTTTTGCCGGGCGCAAACCTGGTCGATGCGGCCATCATACATGGCCTCGATATCTTGCCACACGGGAGCAGTGAACGGATGATGGGTGCTAGTCCATCGGCCCCGCGCCAAAAAGTCCTTGTCTGGATCTGATCTAGTGAAAAGGGGGAACTCAGTCACCCACAGAAAGTGTGGATAAGGAGGAGGAACGTAATCCCCTGAAACAAGATGAAGCAACCACAAAAGAATCGAGGTAACGTCAGACACACCAAGGTTCTGCGCTGATTCCGATAATCGTGTGCGTATTCGACCCAACGGCGTGGATCCACCCTGTGCGCGTGAGACGGGGAACACGTTGATGGAAGCCACGCATACCTTGGGAACTGCATGACGCCTAGATACATATAGAGTATCGCCCACGCTGATTCTAAGCACGTTGTTCAGGCTGGTATGGTGCTCAGGGTCAACTGCGGGTGAGACAAGCTCGTGGTCGCACAACCAGGTCAGTAAATTACTACTGGTGAGCAGAACGCGAGTCTGGCAACGTGTGAACGATAAGCTTGGGCAATCTCGTTTTGGGGACGCACTACAGTGGGCTCGTCGGTTGGCTGATACTGTTCATCTGCGCGGACAAACGGCAGGTTCTCAGAACGTCGGACGACCAGCGTCTCGAGAATTTCTCCGACATCGGCAAGTGATGCCCGATGATGATGAGGAAGGAGCGGAGTGATATTTTCAATCTTGGATTGAACGTGTTTAGTGCGGCTGTGAAGAGAGACAAGGATTGTAGCACCTCCATGGCAAAGCGCGTGTCGGGTTTATCTGATCCATACTATAGAATGGAAGTGACGACAAGCACACAAATAAATCGAGCGCGCTTACACGTGCCATCGCTTCGGCATAAGTCATAACTTTGAATGACCTTGGGAGGCGAATGCCCTCGACTTGGAGCCATATCTTTCCGATCAGTGACTCGATTACGGCGCGGACCTCGTGGCCGCCTATTCGCCAACCATCGTTGTGGGAGTTCGGAGGCGGACCCCATGAAACGTAGGCCATCTCGAGATCGATTTGGGTAAATTCGGGTTGTCTGTCCTTGCGGCCGTCCTCGTCGCGGAAACACTTGGCGAATTGGAAATATTTATCAATCGCACCAGAGCAAATGAGGAGTTGCTTCGGTTGTTGGGGCGACTGTGGGAGTGAGTAAAAAAGGGGGGCATCATTTGGGGTACCTTGGGGAGATCTGCCGACCCTGCTTGGGACGAGGAACTCTCTAGCGCCCTCGGGTGACGATTTTAGCAAGACAGGAGTCTCGACTTCGAGAAAGCCTAGAATGTGCGTCGAGCTCAAGTGAGTTTGATGGGGTGGTGACCGCACGCACCGTCGGCATGGAGAGACTCTCGGACGAGCCGGGAGACATGGCTTCGCTGTCTGATGTTGTTTGCCAATGCACTCCTGCGGAGATCAAGATGCCGGAAGCGAGCCCTAAGCTCGTCATTGACCTGTTGGGGGAAGCCGATGAGCACGGGGTGGCGTGGGTGCAAAGACACGAACAAGGGTCCGATCGTCGGAGGGGTAAAAGGGCAATACGGGGGAGGCGGGATTGAGGACGGTGAAGGAGTCGACTTGGACCTCGACGTCACCGGTGCTAGACTTGGGACGTGTCAGTGGGGAAAGAGGGCTGCGGGGAGCACTGACTTGGCGGCGGTCTTTCTCGGGGCGCTCGGATACACGACCTGTGATCAATACGGATGACTCGACAGGGACATGTGACAGCGATGGGGGCTCTGCTGTGTTGTGCTTGTTCCGGCGGACGACGAGCTGTGTTGTGCCAGAAGCGTCTTTGATGGGAAAGAATGAGAGCGCGTTGGAGATTTTGCTTGATTTGGGGCGATCATTAGGTGGAGCGTGGGGAGGAGATAAGAAAAATACCGCTCGGGAAGGAGCCAACCGGCGAGGACGACGGTGGTGCCTGCGTGTGCTGCGGTGAGCTCGCCACAGGAGTGTGTCCGTTTCGGGTATGGTGCTGGTGGGGGTGAGCGAGGAGACGGGGAGGAGAGGAGGTACGTGCCATTGAGCGAGTGGAGGGACCTTTGTAAGACACGTCTTAGGATGCACATGGACGTTGTCAGCGGGGGCTGTTACGTCATTTGTCCTCGATAAAAAGAGAGCCCCGGGCGATGCAGGGCACAACATGTCCTTGCACGCCCTGCCCGTCGAGCTCCTCCTCGCCATCGCCCTCCTCCTCCCGCAGCCCGCCCTCGCAGCCCTCGCCCTCGCCTCCCCCCGCCTCTGCCCCGTCGCACAGCGCGTCCTCTATCGCCATGTCTCCGCGTCCCCCTCGTCCCGCAACCTCTCCGTCGTCCCGCTCCTCGCCCGGAAACCACACATCGCACGCCACGTGCGCTCCTTTTACATCGCCCTGGATCCCGTCTCCCCTCTCTTCTCCCGCTTCTACAGCATCCTCGCCATGGCCGTGCAAAACATGTCCGAGCTGCACTCCCTCCATCTCCTCGTCGACGCCTCCGCCAGCTGGGTTTTGCGCGACGCCTGTGCACGCCCCGCCTATCCCAACCTCGTCCATCTCACCTGCACCTTTCCCTTTGACGACAACGTCGTCCGCTTCCTCCACAAGACCCCGTCGCTCTTGGAACTCGAGGTGGATTCTCTTCCCACCATGTTGGCCTGCAGTTCGCCCATCCCTGACCTGCCCGTGACATGGCTACCGTATTTAGAACAATTCATCGGTTCCTCACGCGCCGCGGCGCTGATCGTGCCCGGCCGGCCAGTGAAGAGCATCCATCTCAACGGCACCCTCGCAGAAGACGACGTCCCCCTGCTGGCCCGCTCGACCGCACCCGTGCTCGTGTTGGGTGCGGTCACAAATTCGTCCCCGGTCTCCTTCTTGCAGGTCCTCCACCACCATCTCCCTGACCTTGCGTATCTACGCGTCATGTCCACGCAGAACCTCTTCCAACCACCCTCTCCCGTAAGTTTGCACCCCACGCGCGTCTCCGAAACTCATCACTTGCGTAGGAGTTTTACGAGCAGGTCGCCAACGTACTCGCTTCGTTTTCGGAGCTGAACGCGTTCGAGCTGTCTGGGATGCACTGGGGCTCGCAACGAAAACACGACGACTCCAAGCGCGTTTGGCAGTCATCCCCCCTTTTGAGCGGGACTCACGACCCGACCGATGAACTGTTGTTTGGGACTGACATTTTGCTTGCATATTGATGGATGTAGACAGCGTGTGTGTGTAAACCCTTGGATGATGGAACGTATACCATCTAAGCCAACTCCTCTATTGCCCGATGAACGAAAGAAGCCGCATCATAACAAACCAGGGAGCCTTCGTCGAGCTCGGTGAGACTGGAATTCCTGCCGCCAACAAAGCGTGCAGCGACCCCGACGTACTTGTTGCCGCTGTGTGCGACCTCGAACTTGCGAAACTGCCAACCTCTGGCAGGCTCGCCGTCGATGGTGATATTTTCCTGTACGACGTCGTACTGTATTCGGCGAAAGTCGAAACCGAGACCGGTGCCGAGGGCCTTTGTGTAGGCTTCCTTGAGGGTCCACACCCAGTAGAAGCGGCGGATTGCCTCTTGTTCTGGGACGTCTCCGAGCAGGGCGTCCAGCTCGAGGGGGGTGAGCTGGGTGCAAACGGTGAACCACGGACGCGCACGGACGGAGGGGGACGCACCTGGCTGGAGACAGAGTCCACGAACTCGCGATAGGTGGTTCGGGGAGGGACCTTGAGCTGCATGACGTCGACGCCGATGGTGTAGGCGGGCGGGCCGAGATCGCCCGTGCCAAAGGCCATGGCGACGACGCCCTCGTCATGGGTGACGTTGAACCCGAGTGGGGGGTCGAGGCCGGGGGTGATCTGGCCGGGGTGAGGGCGGGTGCGGGTGGGAAGAGACGACTCACGGAGTAGGGTTTGCCGGCGTCGGTGGCCGCAAAGGCGATTGCATCGCGTGGGATGCCTCGCTTGCGGAGGAGCACGCGGGGGAGGAGCGAGCCGATCAGGGAGCCTGTGGCGGGTTCAGTGCGAGAGGGAGAGAAAGGGGCGCAGACTGACGACAGGCATCCTCGCGACGGTGGAAGCGGGATATCTTTGCGCGGGCGGGTTGGTCGACGAGGGGGAGGGCGGAGTGGTAGAGCTAGAAGGGGTGAGCGCGGACAAGGGGGGCTCGCGGACGGCGTACGGTGTCTGGAAAGTCGGCGGTGTCGAAGGTGATCGCCCAGACCTGCATCGTCGCTGTCAGAGTTTGGCCGCAACTCCGATGGCTCTCTTCGTCTCCATCGGTCTCTTCATCATCGACCACGTCGGCTCCCCAGACACCCTCGGCGAGATCGGCGGCGGCGGCACCTATGCCACCATCGGCGCGCGCATCTGGTCAGTC
>JBBPSD010000142.1:0-42949 GCA_038093415.1 Xerocomellus chrysenteron | reverse complement strand
GACTCTGACCATATGTTTACCCATGTTGCTGTGCATAGGACGAAAATTCCCGCGGTCAATAAATCGAAAATAATCACAGGAACCAAACATATTATGTCAGCGAAGCCAACCAACCAGTCCATGTGCCCCCAGGTTAGGATTTCAGTTAATGTCTCGGTTTGGGTGGGAGGGATCATATTTTCTCGGTGTCTCGGATGGGGCCTGGGGGGAACCCCCAGTATGAGGGTTAGATATATTAAGCAACATGAACCAAATTTCACTACACTTTCCTATCCTCACTACGCTTGACTACTGTTTGATCGCTACACTGACTACGCTTTACTATGCTTTTTTCGCTAGACTCTGGTACACTTTCCTACACTTTGGTACACTTTTGGTACACTTTTTTCTGGGAATTTCGCCTAATGGTAGTCCATCAATTTCGCTAGACTTTCCTGCCCTTTGCCTAGACTTTTCCTAGGATTTTGCCATCTGCTAATGAACTATTCTCTGCCTACAGTTCTTTGCTACACTTTGCCTACACTTGACTACACTTTCCTACACTTGACTACACTTGACTATGCTTTGCTAGACTTTTACTACGCTTGACTAGGCTAATTTTCGCTACACTTTGGTACACTTTGGAAGACTATTTTTCTAGACTTTGACCATAGGTAATCCTACACTTTTGGTAGACTTTCCTATGCTTTTCAAGTAGACTTTTTCCAGGATTTCGCCATGACTTTTCCTACACTTTGCAAGTAGACTATGCTTTTCAGTAGACATTCCTATGCTTTGACTATGCTCATTAGGCTTTTTCTACGCTTTTGGTGACCATTTCCTACACTTTGACTACACTATTTTCCTAGACTCTGCCCTAAGCCTTTCCTAGCTATTCCTACACCTTCGCTATACTATCTACGCTTGACTATGCTCCAAACCAACACTTTGCTACACTTGGTATGCTTGTTATACTTTTGTATACTAATTCTTTGCTACACTCTGCCTCTATCCGAGCCTCCAACTTATCCTCCTCTGACCCATTACCCGCGGTGACCCTCAGTGCTTCCTGAACGGAGAAAGATGTTGGTAATAGGAGTCTGTTGCTGCTAGATGCTATTGACTGGCCCCTCTGGCCAATGGACCATTGGCCAAACTATTTTGCATTTGATAAATGCAAGGGTTCCTGTGGTCCAAATCTTATGATTCCTTTTTTACTGAAAAGAGAATATAGTGTATTTGTAAGATCAGGCCGCTCCAATTACCATATTTGGTAATTGGCCCGCAAATTAATCATAAGCATATGCAACTAGAGGGTGGTAAAGCTAGATTTGCGAACCGGCGCGGCGTCCCAGCCTGAATTCCTGGTGTAGGATATGTCAGTATTATATAAGCCTACATTTCCCCCACTTACACCCCCTTGACATTTTCACATTCCCTCTTGCTAGAGAGAGATCTGTGAAATGTAAAAACCATGTTAGTGCGGATCAGCAAGGCATTCCGGACCGAACATCCGGTGGAGAATATGTTCAGATTACATAAGCCCACAACTCCCTCACTTGCACCCCCTGGACATTCTCGCATCTTCCCTTTCTGGAAAATAATCTATGTATTTTCAAAAACAATAGAATTGCGGATGAGCGCGGAGTTCTGGCCCAAACTTCCGGTGGCGAATATGTTCCTATTATGTAAGCAACCATTCCGTCCACTTACACCCCCCTGACATTTCCACTCCTTCTCTTGGTAGAGAGAAATCTAAGAATTTCAACAATTATGACTTGTAAAATGACTGGAAATATGACTGGGTGTCTGAGTCATAGGTGATTACATCAGATTTATGCTTATGTAAGCATTCAAACGACCGCTTGGTTGTGCAATTCTATTAAGAAATCCTACACTTTTGGTAGACTTTTCTATGCTTTGACTACACTTTGGTACATTTATTACACTTTTCAATGACAAAATCCTACACTTTCACTACACTGTTTTCGTAGACTCTGACCTTACCCTTTTGCTACACTTGGTACATTTTCACTACACTCACTGCGCTTTACTACACTTTACTACGCTTTTTTCGCTACACTTGCCTACACATTGGTACATTTCCTACACTTTACTACGCTTTTTTATGACCAAATGCTACACTTTCACTACGCTATTTTGGTAGACTCTGACCTACACCATTTGCTACACTTTGTACATTTTCACTACGCTCACTATGCTTGACTACGATTTACTACGATTTACTACGCTTTTTTGGCTACACTTGACTACACTTTTGGTAGGCCATTTTTGTAGACTCTGACCTAAGCCTTTCCTACACTTTTCAAGTGTTGGTGCCACTGAAGACTACTGATACTTACCCTCCGGAAGGGGGGCCCTTCCGAGCGCAGCGAGCTCATGGATGCATTCTAACCCTAACCCAAAGGGCATGTGACACAAGCAGTGTAGTGGGTGCCTTTCAAAGACAAAGTCAGGTTTAGACAAGGGAGTTTGTGATAGAAGAAGGGCATGTCTGAGTAGAGTGAGATCAAGGGGACATAACCCTAAAGAGTTGCAAAGGGACTATGTGTGAGTGACAGAGAGTATTGTAGTTGGGTTATTATAATTTTTAGGGTTAGGGTTTGCTCTAACCCTACAGAGTTGCAAAGGAACTATGTGTGAGTGACAGAGAGTACTGTAGTTGGGTTATTATGATTTTTAGGGTTAGGGTTTGCTCTAACCCTAAAGAGTTGTAAAGGGACTATGCGTGAGTGAGAGCAAGTACTGTAGTTGGGTTATTATGATTTTTAGGGTTAGGGTTTGCTCATTCTATTGCCAGATTGGACATAGTGAGTTGCTTTGGGGATTAAAAACAATGTGGGAATCATCCTAAAAATAATCCTAAGTTAGGGTTTATTGAATTGTCATATATTGTTGGAAGGCAATCAAAGCAAGTTGGATTAAGGTTAGACATAGTTGGTGGCACTGATGTCAGCATCCACAAATGGCAATCACATCCAAAAAAAGGCAATCACATAAGCCAGACATCATCCAACAGTATTTTCCATACTGACCCCATAGCCATGATGATATTAGCATTCATAACTGGCAATCACATCCAAAGCATTCTAATCCTACACTAGGTGCATTTGAGTAAAGCAAGCAAAGGGTGAGTGAAACAAGGGTTATGCTTGAGTTCCAAGAATATTCAAGCCTTAAATCCAGAAGGGGGGGCATCTCCAAGTGAGTTACTGTAAGCTGGAGTTTAAAAGGAAGCATCTAATGAGTGAAGCAACTAGGGTTAGGGTTAGACAAGTGAGGGGCCATATAAACTCAGGATTACGTAATTGTTGAAAAAGAAGCACTGGTCTTGGTTACTAGATCTGAAATGACTGTGACAAATAATATCAGACATCCATGGTCCAAATCTCCTGATGTCTATACAAGAATTTTCAAAGACATTTCAAAATAATGTGACAAGTATGAGATGAGTGGCAGATTTCAAACATGTGCAAATAGAGCTTGGTAATCAGACCAATTAGGTCTTAAGAGGGTATTCTAACCCTAAATCTGGAAGGAGGATTACATCCAAGTGAAGTGAGTAAGGCTGGAGTTCAAATCTCAAGAGGACATTCTAACCCTATACCTGAAAGGGGGGTATATCCAAGTGAGTTACTGTAAGCTGGAGTTCAGATCTCAAGAGCACATTCTAACCTTAAACCTGGAAAGGGGGGGCATATCCAAGTGAGTTACTGTATGTAAACTGGAGTTCTCTCAAGAGGATATTCTAACCCTAAATCTGGAAGGGGGCATATCCAAGTGAGTTACTGTAGCTGGAGTTCAGGTCTCAAGGTGGCATTCTAACCCTAAACTTAGAATGAGAGCATCTAATAAGTGAAGCAACTAGGGTCAGGGTTAGACAAGTGAGGGGCCATATACACTCAGGATGAGGTGATTGTTGAAAAAGGAGCACTAGTATTGGTTACTGGATCTGAAATGACTGTGACAAATATCAGACACACATAGTCCAAATCTACTGATGTCTATACAAGATTTTTCAAGGACATTTCTAAACAATGGTACAAGTGTGAAATAAGTGATGGATTTCAAATATGTGCAAATAGAGCTTGGTAAGCAGACCAATTAGGCAATGCTATAAGCAGCCCAATCAGGCACATGCCATGCAAGCAATTTGGTACATATATTCCCAATTGTTATCTATCCAATATGAACAAGATATATTCCATTGCTGTAAATTACTAGTCTGAGCTGTGTTCCCTGGTGCCTGGGCCTCTCTTAGTCAGCATCATAAGAGCCCATCTCCCAGTGGGCCATCCTACGATTGGCAAGATTATCCTGAGGCTGTGGATCCTAACCTGAGAGTGATGGATATAACATATGATGTGGGTGCTCATGTGCTTGTGCTACAACAGGGTGGGCAAGGGTGGATGAGCCAGTGAGCACACACATGTACACAGACTGCATGTTAGTTTATGTACTTTCTGCTGGCATTTGAGATGTAGGTGCCAGTGCATTGATAGGAGTTCGGCACAAGCAGGACATGCATATAAAAGCATGGGCAAGGATGGGTGAGTGAGTGAGCACTTGTAAGTCATATGGCAGGGTGGTGGGTAATGCTGTGAAGCCAAGTGAGCAAGTGTGCTCGTGTGCTTGTATGACTGAATAGTGCTTGAAGGCTGAAGCTTGAAGAGTGGGATGAGGCAGTGCATGTGTCAGAGCCTCAGAGTTGGCTAAACTATGGTGAGTGGGATGTGCAAGGGTGTGCAAGGTGGTGTGCAAGCCAGGGTGGCCACTTGCAAGCACATGATGTTCTGCATGCTTCAAGTTGTGATGGTGAGCTATGGCAAGGGTGGTGAGATGGCACCCCAGGAGAGCTGGTGTGCTGGGGCTGGCTTGGTGGGAGTGGACAAGGGTAGATGGCAGGATGGTGCAGTGATGAGGGTGGCATACTGGGGTTGATGGGATGGCATGCCAATGGTGGAGTGCCAGTGGGTGAATGAGTGTAAGTGTGCATCATGGTGCATGTGCTCACATGGTCACGATGGGTGAGGATGGGTGAGGTAGTGCAGCAGGAAGTGTGAGGGTCATGGTGGCATGCTAAGGTGGATGGGACGGATGGTGGGCTGGGTGGCCATGGGGTGGGTGAGCGAGGTGGCATACTTGGCTGACTAAGCTCATGCACAGATAAAGAAGCTGGTGGATGTCCATTTATGGTATAATAGCATCATGTTGTTGATGATGTATGTATCATAGGATATATCAGGATTCATTATGCAATCTACTGGAATATATCATTTACTGTAGATCAATACTTACAATTATAGATGATTGAGAGCATGCCTAGAAGGATTGAGGCAGCATCAAGGCAAAAGGAGGCTATACCAAGTACTAAATATCCAATGATGGATGTTCATTTATGGTATAATAGCATCATGTTGTTGATGATGTATGTATCATAGGATATATCAGGATTCATTATGCAATCTACTGGAATATATCATTTACTGTAGGTCAATACTTACAATTATAGATGATTGAGAGCATGTCTAGAAGGATTGAGGCAGCGATCAAGGCAAAAGGAGGCTATACCAAGTACTAAATACCCAATGAATACCAAGGGTGCAAAACTGTTGCAATGGTATTGCTGTTTTGAAATGGCCATATCTCCATGAAATCTGGGCCGAATCACATGACCCAGGAGCCGTTGCATAGCCAAGGGCCTGTATGTAATTTGCCCCCACCAAAGCTAAGCGCAGTTCCCACGGGTGGTTGCAGCGCACTTCGCGTGCTGTGTTAGGGTTAGGCATTGCAACAGTTTTGAATGTCACTGTATAATAGTTTTACCTGCTATTACAATAAATAGATGTATGTATTAATATACCAGCATCACCTGTTAGGCAATACTTTAATTCAAATGAAATGATGTAAGTATTCCAAAATGAAGATAGCTTGGTAAGCATCTAGAAATGGTAATATGATGAATGTATGTAGCAGTACCACACTTCAAGCAAGCACCCCAAAATGATAATGGAGGGAATGGAATACTATCATAATCCAAATTGTATTTTATGCTGATCACAGCCACATCCCAATTAGGAAATAGGATAAGCATCAAAATGGTAATGCAATGAATATAGCACTGCCATAATTCAAATATCCGAGTGAAGCAAGCTAAGGGGCATTCTAATCCTAAACTGGGTGAATCTAAGTGAAGCGAGGGTTAAGCTTGAGTTCAAAGGGTGTTCTGACCCTAAACCATGAAGGGGGGGCACATCTGAGTGAAACAATTTAAGCTGGAGTTCAGATCTCAATAGGATATTCTAATTCTAAAGCTAGAAGGGGGAGCATATGGATCAGGAGTGCATTGAAGCAAAGAATTGTTGAATGAAATAGTAGTTACACTAGTATGGTAGATAGTTCACATGCAAGACCTATTACTATATAATACAAACTCAATAACTGAGTTTGAATATACATGTATCTTTTAACCTTGAACTACATCTAAGCGTTCTACCAGGTATGTTGAGTCACTAGTCCACCTCTACAAGTATATGCTGGCATCAATAGGTTGTAAGCCCCACAAGTGTCTTCCAATGTAGGATCTCCTATGTGATTGCTTGCTGGAATCCAGCCTCTCCATCCTGTGTATCTCTGCCAGGATTGGCACAGAACATTTTGACACATTATGTGCATCCAACATTGGACTGCTAGAATGCATTTACGCTTCTATGTGGAAAAATATCACTTGGTTAAATTCTATGGAGAGACTATGTCCCTCTAGGTCCAGGGCCCTGAATATTGGAAATGGGATTTTTTTGCATCTTTTCAGCTTTCTCATAACAACCGTGGTTAGTACTGATGCTCATCCCTACCAGAAACTCAAAATGTCTACTCCACATCCACCTCTCTCAGTGCCACTGTTCCCAAGCTCCATGGCCCCAACTACCTCACTTGGGCCCCCTCTGGAAAAACTTTCCTTGTGTCTCTGATCTCTGATGGGTCATTACCAGACCTCGCTCTACTAACTCTGCAGCTAAGTCTACCACTACTGAGGACAACTGGAAGAATAACAATGACAAGGCCCTCAGGCACATCCTTCTCAAGATTGAGATGCACCTTGCAGAGAAATGGCAGTCGGCAGATACAACAAGGAGATCTGGGAGGGTTTGGAGATCCAGTTCTCCTCCAAGACCTCCATTTCCTCCATCTATGTGGAGCTCAAGGCAATGATGGATACCGTTATTCCAAAGAACAACCATCCCTTTCCTGCCTTTGCTAAACTTGCTTACTATTTTACTCGTCTTGAGCAATATATGTAAGTATGTATGATATACCTGTGAATGTTCAAGTGATGATTATTCTCACTAAACTACCTTGTTACATGGACATCATTGCCCAACTTCTCAACATGAATCCAAAGGAAGATGAGATGATCAATCTCTCTTTTCAGAAGATTGTGAACACCACCATTATGGCTTGGCAGCAGCATGTCACCAAGTGCAAGCCCCAGCAGCAGCAAGCAAATAAGGTGACCACTGTGAAGCAGAAGGGGCAGGAGCCCCAGTTCCAGCACCAGCGACCACAGCTACAGACTGGGGGCTTGTCTGGTCAAAAGGACGAGAAGCAGAAGAGCCACTGGGGCAAACACTCCCAGGCTGGTGAAGACAATTAGAAGGAGTGGCAAAAGTGGCAATATGCCAATGAAATACCTGCCATCTACTTTGCCTTCCACTCTGCCCCCATTATTTCTCCTGCTGCAGCATCCTTGTATAAGACCACTGTTGACCTGTGTGCCCTCTTGCACAAACCTGCCACTGCCCAGTATGGCAAACCAGCTTTTCCTCATACCAAGAATGCAGTCTCCCTCACTCATCCTTTGGGCATGACAACAACCATTGAACCAGTTTGTACTCTCAACCCTGTGGCTAACCATCACCGTGTTGGAGTAGAATCATATGCTATGGTACTGCTTACCTAATACAGCACTTATCTTGTAGTTACATGTCCTGTATTTCTTTCTTCATCCGCTATCGCAAATAACCACTGCCGTTGTTTGTCACGCCTTACCAGCAAGTTGCATTCCCAGCATATGACTTTTCAACATAGTGGACCTACCCTCGCATTACCAGGGTACATCAATTTGGTAACTGCATGATGGGCTGTGCAAGCGTACTGTTGACCAACAGGCTGCATCATAGGTGCTGCATCTCACCTCAACTGATGGACTGTATTGAAGGTGTCACATATCGTTTTCCAGGCTTGGAGTAGTGCTCCAACCCACATACATACATCCACATTTGTTCTCTCCACACCGCATATATTCATCTTCCACTTCCTTTTTCGACTCTTTTTTGTGTCATCACCATCATGTCATCAATTCTCAACACTGCCATAATGCCGCGTCTTAACGAGACCAACTATCTCACATGGAATGTTTGTATGTGTGCACTTCTTATCCGCAACAACCTCTGGGGAGTCATCTCAGGGAAAGAATCACCATCTGATCCAACTAAAGCCTCTCTGACGAAGATCAACAACTTCATGACATGCCAACTCAAAGCCACCGCTGAGATCGCACTGTATGTTGATGACACCCAGATCATCCACATCCAGGATGATGATCCCAAAGTTATCTGGGATACCCTCGCTAGCATTCATCGTGCCCATGGCCTCTCTACCCAGCTTGCAGCTATGCGAAAGTTCTCATGCATAGAGAAACGCCCCGAGCAGTCAATCATGTCGTGGGTTGGCAACGTTAAGACTCAAGCGTACCTCATGAAGGACATCGGGATCAAGCTCCCAGATCTCCTCACTATCGTTGTACTCACTTCCAGTCTCCCTTCCAAATATGACTCCATTGTTGTTGCTCTCGATGCTGTCAAACCTGATAAGCTTACTCTTGACCTTGCTATTCCTTGTCTGCTCAACAAGGAAGAGTGTCACCTCAGTTGCAAACAGCTTGACATTTATAAAGCATCACTTATCAAGGGTGAACCTAACAATTCCAATGCTGCTTTCACTGCTCATTCTAGGGCCAATATCACATGCTTTGAATACAGGAAAAAGGGCCATTATGCTAAGGAGTGCGCTAATCTTGCTGAAGAAACACCTGACACTGCATGGTAACTTTTGGACTTTCAGTGGTTGCATGTATTATTATTATTATTCTTTTCATTTGTTTGCTCAAGTTGCTCATGATTCAGGGGGTGTGTTGGAGTAGAATCATACACTACGGTACTGCTTACCTAATACAGCACTTATCTTGTAGTTACACATCCTGTATCTCTTTCTTCATCCGCTATCGTGAATAACCACTGCTGTTGTTTGTCATACCTCACCAGCAAGTTGCATTCCCAGCATATGACTTTGCAACACATCTTGAGTGGTTTGGTGGTATCCCCACCAACAAGTGCCCCCAGCTGGAGGAGCACATTGAGGACTTGAGCAAAACCACTGATCTCTCTCACCATTGTACCAACATGTTTGGTGATGAGTCATACCCTCCATCTCCTCCTCCACAAGAAGAGACATATATCCACACCTGGGATGAATATGACAAAGAGCTCATTGATGTCTTTGGATCTGAAAACAGATTCAACATCAATGACTATTATGTCAACTCAGATGTCTTCGAACAGGATCAGTTCCTGGGAACCCTGGAGGAGTTTGGCTTTGACATGGACATTTGATCAGTACCTCCTTGCTTACATCTTTTAGACACTGATGTGTGATTATTTTCACCACAGAATAACATTATATTTCTGTGTTCATCTATAGTTGGTACAGTTAACACCCTTATAACACATACCCCTTTTGGCGGCTCTAGCAGCCAAACCATCAATCAGACGGGGTATGGGTTTCCAGGATAACATGTAGTTCTAAAGTCATACTACAAGTTATTCATGAGGCTGTGAAGTAAAATTTACAATTACGAGTGGTGGAGGTCCCAGAAGGGGTATGCATTATAAGTATGTCAACTGTAGTGCAATGGACACTAATAGACCTATACATGCATTTCTATTGTGATGACTGCACCAAAGCCACTGGTAAAGAAAAGGAATGTGTTAAGGATGTGCAAACTCCTCACGGGAACTCTGGAAACTCTGGAGTTGGTTGGAGTTGGTTGGGACTTGGCCTTAGCTTATGTGCTATGCCCTTGCTGTTAATTGGGTCCCGGAGAAGCGGAGCAGATCGGAGCAACTTGGAGACGTTGGTGATGTCGACGAGCTCACGATAGACAACAACAACAACGAAGGTAATGCCGAAGTCCAAAGCCTGGATCGGATGAGGGGACAGACAGAGTCGGACAGAAGAAGCTTATCTAAGTCAATATTCAGACTAAAGTACATGAGGATAGTAAGTACAGATTATATACTACTGGAGTATACTACGGAGTCCTGAAGCGGAGCAGTGCTCTGGAGGTACAAAGGTACCGAGCTGCGTAAACACTGGGTTGGAGTAATCTATGAGGCGAGAGGAACAGATGTAGTATAGGATTAGAGGAACGAATGTAGAGGGACTAAAGGAGATAGTACACTGGATACTAATGGAGATTTACCAAGTTCGGAGTTCGGAGGTGCGGAGGTGCGGAGGTGCGGAGGTGTCCCGGAAGACCGAAGTTGACTGGGTAAAACAGAATGTACCCTTGATCACCAACTCCTATCCGACATGTGGTTACTTGCCTCAGGCATTTGCACCCATTTTACTTGGAACAAACAAGACTTTGTTAAATATGTGAATTACCCACAACCATACAGTAAGTGTAGCTTATGCAATTATTATAAATACTAATTCTATCACTGACTGGCACACCAGATCAGGACCATGAGATCCCAAGAAAGCCTCATACATTCCAAAACATCATTACCAGGTATATGGCAAATACCAAGGACTTTTACAATTCATCTATACAACTGGTGATGAAGGTCCCAAGAGATTCTACACTTTACTGTGATGAATGTACCAGTACACAATATAAGTTGCTGGCTAGTATAGATTTCTTTTTCTTGAAAACCCACCTGCAATATTGATCCATTAGCTATGGTTGATCAAATCATGTTCACTAATGTGGATCTCAATAAAATGGAGACAGGTAATTAGGTGGATTGATGATATGGCTTGTCAAATCGATTCCTTGAAACAACCAACACTCACTGAGAGTGCTAGAAGTCAAGTAGTGACAAGTAGAGGTAATCTGGTAGCTCCTAGAGTTGAAAGGAAAACTCCAAGAGGACAAGACTGAGATCCTCCTGGTGCTCTATTGAGGTCTTATATACTATACAGGGGTTTGGCTATGTGTACACTCGATTGTATGATATGTATGCTATGCTACCTGACTCATCCATGAGTTGTACATGAGGATAACAGGTGTATCAGTATAGCCAGAGAATGAAAGGGAAGCTAACCATGAGGAGAAGGTGAGGTCGGCAGTGCACATGTGTGAGTCATAAAGTTCACTGAACATGTGTAAGGCTGCACACCATGTTTGATTGGTGAGGCCAACATGAGGCAAGCAGGTTTACACAAGGTACCCATGAGCGAGTGGGTCTGGACTGTGCTCAGGATTTGAGTATTTAGTGATCTCGGGTGATAGGCGCTAATAGATAAGGGGTAAATATGAAAGTCACTCTAGAAAGTCAGGGAAAATAGGGAAAAATATAGGAAAAATAGTGTGTGTCTGTAACATTTATAACCTGGGCAATTTCTATGGTTCTGATTAAAATATATGCAATTGCCATGGAATGTACACATTCTAAACTATATATACTTAAGTTATTATATGTACAATGTTTGACACTTTGACACATTTGCACGCTTATGTGGATTAGGATTTTTCCTAATGAATTCTGCCCTATGATAATAGCCCTGAGGATTTTTCAGTTCCCATGATGACATGCAAAATCACAATTTTTGACCCAGAACCCAATTTAAATATAGAACCTTCCCTTTCACAGCAATCAAACATGAGTATAATATCTTTTACTTGTATGTACTGCATAACTGGACTATGTATGTAACTACACACATATACCCTTTTCTCATTCTTTCTATGCTCATTGGTTCAACAAGGCAATATGCTGAAGATCATATTCAAGGTCAGCATCATGGTAGTTTAGCACATGCTTCTAGGGCATTAGGTTGATTTATAATTATATTTTGGATGTTGATTTTCCCACTATATGAATATTGGTACATCATTGCAGCTCCAAGATTCATTGGCTGATCTGACATCAAACTGACTCAACAACTATGATATTAATACACCTGCTGTGTGTCCATCATGATTACTGGTAACCACACTGCAATAGCATCCCAAGCAGCTGAATAATAGTTGTAATTGTGCTGCTTTGCTTTCTCATCAACATAACAATATCCTTTGCATTCCTTTCACAAGCCATCTTTAAGTAAATCAAAGAATGGTAAGGCATTGATCCCCTCCAGACCCATTTCCACCACCTGAATCTACCACTGACTCCAAATCCAACTATAATTCCAAGAGCAAAGGAAAAGCCCATCCAAAACAGCACCAGGTCATTATATCCTCTGTCTCTCTCATCCTTTTTTCAGAGAGCAAAAGAGCCACACAGCACATAGAGTGCTTTAAGGACAGTATAAACATTGTGGTTTTCTTTAGGTCTAACCTCCATTGAAGGGGGTCTTTGTTACTGATCTAAAATCACTCCAACAAATGTTGGACATCTATGGTCCATATATGCTGATGTTGATATATATATATTCATTTCAGAATAATGTAACAATTCTGAAATGGGGGAATAAGAACAATATGACAAGTTTGAAATAAGAGGTGGATTTCAAATATATGCAAATAGAGCTTGGTAAGCAGCCCAAAATGGAAATGATATACACAGTCTAGAATGGCAATGATGTAAGTATTCCAAAATAAATTCCAGAATGAAACTAGATTATTTTTTCATGCAGGTGGCAGGCATGTCTGCCCACAATCAACTGCAAGCATTCTTTACAAAGTTTTGAGAGTTTTTATAATAACATAAACTTCCCTGGCACTCATGTGAGTGGAGTCCAGGGTGAATTGGCCCCTACCTTGAAGTCCAAGATATGGTGAGGTCATGTATTGTTTTACATGGGAACTTCATTCCTTCAACAATAAGATTAATATTTGGGCGAACATTGGATCTTATTATTTTAGTCACTGAGCCTGCACAGTCATAACTGTATGAAGCTTTGATTTAATATTGGCAAGAACATGAGAAGGCATGGTAGCAAAGACAATGTTGTGAAACCCAATATGATCAGGTAGATACCAAAGAAGGTCTTCAAGTTGACCATATAATGGCCTAAACTCTTCTTTCCAATCATGCAAACATTGGAACAGTTGTTTGAGCCAGTATAGGTGAAATTATGAATATAATATCATTCCACAAAGTGTGCCATACTTAGTGGCCATTGGTGGGCCAGAATACCTGCACAGCTTACAGCACTTTGCAAATCTCTGTGGAAAACGAAGTTTGAAAAGTCATGCCTCAGAGACAGCCGGGAAAGGACCCCAGGCACAGCTGAGTGGGTGGCTCGCGCATGTTTCATTTTGCACCACATCACCACCATCATGCCAGGGCCCTACCATATCATGCCTCCCAACATCAAAGCCCAAATCCCCCTCTTGTATGATGACAACCATAGTGTCAACGATATCTGTCACATATTAGGCATCAAAAAATCACTCGTTTACAGGACACTCTCTTTGTACTCGAAATATGACACCACCATCAAACCGAGCAGATACTCTCACTTGACTGGGTGCCATCAACTCCTCAGCTCAGCTGATATTGCTTTCATCTCCACCATTGTTCAGAATTGCAACACCATCTACCTTGATGAGCTTTAGTGCAAACTTTGGATCAAGCATCGTAAATTTGCCACACTTTCAAATCTGCTTCAAACACTCAAACATCTTTGTATTACTGAAAAGGT
The DNA here is from genome assembly GCA_038093415.1 of Xerocomellus chrysenteron. Classification (NCBI taxonomy): domain Eukaryota; kingdom Fungi; phylum Basidiomycota; class Agaricomycetes; order Boletales; family Boletaceae; genus Xerocomellus; species Xerocomellus chrysenteron. The sequence goes on along the minus strand of JBBPSD010000142.1, from coordinate 29,017 downwards.
TGTTTCCTCTTCAGCTGTGGAGCAAAATGAAAAGATGCATGCAATCTACATGAATTGCATTGCCATAGTTGCGCTAAATCCAAACATGCTTGTTTTCATTGATGAAGCTGCTAAGGATAAATGGACATCTACCTGCCAATATGGTTGGTCAATGAGAGCAGTTTGGTGCTGTGTCAACAGATGTTTTGTTAGAGAAACAAGGTTCTCCATTCTTCCTGCCATCACTCTCGATAGTATCATTGCACATGATATCATTGAAGGACCAGTCAACAGTCAACACTTTGTGAGACTTTTGGAGGAACATGTGGTATGTCTTTGTGATCTCACATGCACTGTATTGACTCATCTTTGATACAGATGCCTCTCACCAACCCATATCCTGGTTCCCACAGTGTTATCATCATGGATAATTGTCAAATTCACAAGACTGAGGAGGTCCATGCACTTATTGAAGACATGCACCATATGTCATCAATGTGTTGTTATTCATGCACTAACCATCACTAGTTTGCAAGCTTATTTTCCTCCCCCCCTACTCTCCTGATCACAATCTGATTGAACAAGCTTTCTCGGCAATCAAGGCATACTTTTGGTGTTACTCTGATGACTTCTTGATGACCACAATTGTGCATGCTTGTCAGAACATTACCCCCAACAAGGCAGAAGGATATTTTCGGGTATCTGGTTATATTGTGTAGTGCAAAATGGACTTCGTACTGTGATTGTAGAGCCTTGTGGATTCCCACTGCAATAAATGTATGGTTGCTGTTGCAACAAATCCAAGATGGAACAAAATGACAGCAATGTATTTCAATCAAGTAAACAATATGGAGATTGACCTATTACTTGAAGACGTTATCCAAACCATCATCATCATCATCCTTGCAAACAATAAACCCTCTCAGAACAGGAACCTAGGCACTGTGATCTGTAGACTTGTACGAAAGATCATAGTTCCTCGGTACATCATCATTGTCCCCAGGAATCATTGGAGGTCCAGTGAAGTGGCTGGCACCACCATGACCATCATTGTACGTCCTCTCATAAGCAATTCCTTTCTTGGGTTGATGCTTAGTAGGTGATCCAAATGATGGGCTTGCTGAGCTTGGATCAGTGTTGCTATGCTTACGCTTCGCTTCAGGACCATTCCACCAGGTGATAGAACCTCTTTTCAAACAGACTATATCGCCAGCTGGAATCCCAATTTCTGCAGCGAGTATCTTGTCTTCAATTTTGGGAAGGATATCAGGGCCAATATGCTGTGCTACAAGTCTCCGCTCAAATGCAGTGGCATTTTCAACATGGAGCTCCATCTCGGCATATCTGAGAAACCACATAAGCTTGGAAGGGGATGGGACTGGAGGGAGGCAGATCTTTCTGGGACATGGCAAACAAGTGTTGTCAGAGCTAGAGCTGTCGGAATTGTGGTGGTGGATGGGCTACGAGTTCCAGAAGACAAAAGATTGGCTAGTGTCTGAAGGAGAAGGACTGACGTGATCAAGCTGATGTCTGGTGCAGGGTTTGGAGATGGTGGGGGTTGCGAGGCAGCCTTTTGAGCCTGTGCCTTGTGTGCTGGGTGTAGAAACAGCGCCTTGTTGGCAGCATCAAATGAGGGAATGTTAGGTGGCATGTTCAATGGTGCCTGGCCTTCCTCCTATAGAATAATTAGATTTTTTTGGTGTGGATTTATGAAGTTACATACCAAAGCGCAGGCCCTGTCAAGCACCATGGCTGGAGTAAGTGGGATAGTAGCACCTGATGGTGCAATATATATGAGGTGGTTGCCATCATCATTCTTATAAATCTTTGTGAGCTTTATGTGCCATTGAGCAAGATGCGTGTCTAGATCCGAGCAAGATGGTGGGGCCTTGTTCAAGGAGATCATGTTAGAAATCATTCAAGCCATAGTAAAAAAAAGAAAATACTTGATTATCATCTGACACACTTGATTCTTCATTCCCAAAGTGGCCATTCACCTGACATGACAGAAGTCTCTCAACATGCTTCATATCAACCAAAACTTTTGTTGCTGCACTAGGGTCACTGGCAGCATCATGAATCTTTTGGACCATCTCCTTGTATAGTAGTCTGACTCATTGTCGACATCCATTGCCTCATTTGTGTGCTGGCTAAAGCTTGATGAGCCAGGCAACCTGTAGCGCAACAACAGGACATTATATCTCTTTGTCTTTGGCATAGTAAACTTGAATGAGAACCATTGCTTGCTAGAGACCCTATACTGGGTCTGACCATGCTTCTCGTGAAGGCTTTCTAAGAACTCAATATAGTTGTCCTTGTTGAGCGGGAAAAACAACTTCTTGGTTTTGATGGACTTCTCTTGTCGCTTGGTAGTAGTACTCTTGCCCTTGGTTGACTGTTTGAGTGCAGAGTAGACAGTGAGGGCAACAGTAAAGGCATACTGGCTCTCAGCCGGCTGGTCATACTCAGACATGGTGGGCAGTAGACAAATTGAACTGATGTGTGGCTACAGCAAATTATGCTTTACTCAGCTGCATGGACTGCTCACTCAGCAGTGCCTGGGATCCTTGGCCAGCTGTCTCCAGGGTGTGACTTTTCAAACTTTGTTTTCTGCAGAGATTTGCAAAGCACTGTAAAGATCAAGGACATATAGCCCTGGTTGAGATGCTCAAAGAGAAGAGAATATGGTCTTTTCCTGTAAAATGGGCTGCTCTAAAGAGGGGTGTATTGTAGGTAGATGTACTGCTGGCATGGAATTTGATTGATGCCAATGCTTTTTTTGAGAGCTGTTATTCCTTCAGTTTGAAAGGCAATCACTTCTGGATCTGTCTTATCTCTCCCTATCAAACCTTAGGCTTTAGCTAACCTTCCTACTCTCAATCTCACCACTGACCTTCTAATTCACCTGCCTTCTTTTACTATTTACTATCCTTCTATCCTACCCTCCTTTCGATCTAGCCTTTGGTAACTTGCCCACTACTCTCACTTACATATGTACATACCCACTTTCCATATTGACTTCCTGAAACGACCAACACTCACTAAGGGTGCTAGTAGTTCAAGTAGTGACAAGTAGAGTGGACTGGTAGCTCCTAGAGACGATGGGAAATCTCCAAGAGGACAAGACTGAGGTCCTCCTGGCGCTCTATTGAGGGTTTATACATATACTACACAGGGGTTTGGCTATGTGTACACTAGATCATATGATATGCTATGCTACATAACTTGTCCATGAGTCATATATGAGGACAACAGGTGGATCAGTACAGCCATGTAATGGAAGGGAAGCTAACCATGAGGTTAGAGTGAGGTAGGCAGTGTGCATGTGCAGGTCATGAGGCGAACATGTGCGAGGCTGCATGCCATGTGTAATTGGTGAGGCCAACATGAGGCAAACATAAGGCGCACTGCAATACACATGGTACCCATGAGGCAAGAGGGTCTGGACTGTGAAGGAACTTGAGCATTTGGTGGTCTCGGGTGTTAGGGGCTAATAGATAGGGGCTAAATGCGAAAGTTGCTCTAGAAAATCAGGAAAAATAGGGAGAAATCTGGGAAAATTAATATGGGTCTGTAACACTTCCTTTCAAAACTCTGGCATTTAATCCTGACCAGACTAACCTGATCCTGACTTTATATGGCCCCTCACTTGTTTAACCACGATTCTAATTGCTTCACTCACTACATGCCTTCTTTTGCTCAATTTGCTTCCTCAGATATGCCTTCTCTTTACTTCAGGTGACTGCTTTTGGATAGCTATTAGCTGTAACATTTCTGCTCAAACTTTATGCTAATAGCTTGTTTTTATATGGGAACATCCAGGGTATTCCCACACTAAATTTGGCCCAATGTGAAACATGATCATTTAGCTATTTTAGGTCATTATGTAAATTCCCATCTAACTCGAGGGATTATAGAGCTTGGTATGCTCACTGAACATCATCTGGAGGTTGACTCGAGGGTTTCTTTCATGAAACAGATCCAATGCTGCTTTGGCATTTCCTAGATTACCCTTTGGTTCCCATGTACAATCTTCTTCAGTGTAACCTTTCCAGTGGATTAGATATTCCATATGTTGGCCTTTCTTTTGGACATCAACAACAGGATTCCTAGTCATTTACATAAGTCTCTCATGACTTGTGATGCAAACTGTGGTCCTCGATCTGACACTATACTATTGGGGAGACCATGGTTTTTCCATACATTATGGAGATAAAGTCGGGCAGTTTCAAGAGCTGTGGTTGTCTTGTTGCAGGAGATAAACTCTACTTCCTTTGAGAAGTGATCTACTACTACTAAGATTGAGTCAAACCCATTTGACAATAGTAAATCTGTGGTGAAATCTGCGGTGACTTCCGTCTATGGGGTATCTGGTAATTCTAGGGGGTGAAGTTTTCCTGGTGGAGCAAGGTTGGATGGTTTCATTCAAGCACATCTTTCACATCGGTTTGTGTATTCTTTGATGAATGTACTCATTCCAGGCCAAGTGTAGCTTCTTTGAACAAGTTCTAGTGTCTTTTATCTACCTGGATGTCCTGCAATTGGAGTATCATGGTGTAGTTTGAGGATATTTAAGCGCAACACTTGATCATCAGGGACGTAGATCTTTCCATTTTTGTCATAGAAGACACGATCCTTGAGTACATACTGTTTCCATAATGGAATGAGATCTGGTTCCTTAAGATCAAAAAGGATATCCTTGATTGTGTCTATGATGATGTCAGCATCTGTTGCAATGTGTACTTCTGTAACACTACTGATCTGTTCCGGCAGTATGACCAGTACTCCTGTATTGTCCTTTTCGATTTCTATTGCATGGTCTTCTCATCGTGACAGAGCATCTGCTTTTCCCATGGTTGCGCTGGCCTTGTGAAGCCATTTGAAGTTGAACCGGCTGAGATATTGGGCCCATCTGGCTTGACGTCAGTTAAGCAAGGCTTAGACTTGAGGCAGTGATACAAGCCAAGGGAGGGCATACAAAGTACTAAAATCCATAATGTAATTTGGTGTCAAATATGTAAGTGTCCCAATGACATGTCATTTTGATATGGCTGCCACACTGTCAGATCTTACCCGAGACCTTTGATTCTTGGGCCCATGGAAAGCCAAGGGTGGGTACTTTATTTCATACACTCATATGTTAGGGCCCAGGGTAGATGCGGTTAGGGGTTATCGACTTTAGTGAAAAACATGCAAACATTGGGACACTTTTTTGAGCCACTGTAACTACACAGTCCTGGGCAATTCCCGGACTATAAAGAGTTTGTCCTTAGCATTTTTAATGCATCTTTTTGCACCTGTTTGATATTCCACTCTCCGGAACGTTCCAACTACTGTCCGCATGTCCGAGTCCACTACGGGGCTTGTCGACCACCTTCTCGCCTTCTCCACCTCTCCACTGCACACCCGACAGACCGGTCTTTGACCGGCCTACTTTCCCGCGATCCGGACTACCTTCGGACAGCCAGTTTCACCTTCTTCTCATCATCTCTTTCACCCGAGTCTTCACTAACCACATAGGATCCTCTTTGGGGATGAGCCTATCGTGCCCTTAGATCCCCACACACATAGACCTTGCTACCACCTAGTAAGGTTTATTGTTTTACACTGGAAAGACCAATCGGAGACTGATGGTACCAATAGAAAGTGACACGGTAATGTACTAACAATGTAAACCGAGTAGTCCAGATGTGCTCAGCATGGTCCGGTATAAACCGAGACTGGTCTGAGCAACTAAAAAAAGTTTGGAGTGAAGGGATAATGGTAAGGCAGTCAGGTGAAAGGTAAAAGGGGTGGAATATAAGCACAGAGACGTACAAGTCTCTACATCCGCAGGGGACTTGGCTTCTGACTGTTCCCAGTCAGATAAGGATCCGTGCCGAGAAGAGAACAATGCAGAGTCCAAAAGCGTGTGACTGGGTATATTCACCTTTTTCTTCCTCACTTCCCACCCTCTTACCCACCCTTGGCACCAGTTTCAGGAGATTCTCGTGACCTTCAGGGGGGCATCCATCGTAGGGTGCAATCCTCCTGAGAGGTTGATCCATCACTCGTGGTTCCCTTATATGACCCAATTGGGATTTTCCCACCCTTTCCCACCATCTGTCAACCAACCTCGCCAGCATCCACAGTCAACCCTCCTGCATCGTGAAGCTCAACAACCATCGCTCAACCATCTCTGACAATGATACACAATCCAAAGATGCTCAAAAACCATCCACCCACCATCTTCCAACCATCTCACTCGCTGAAGCACATTCCAATGCACACTAACGACCCCCTGCTCATCATCGTCACCATCTATGGATGATCTACCTTGACGAACCCTACACCAATGTGCACCAACCATCCGTTAGGATGCAAACAAAGTGCCCTAGCATGTCCTGGCCAATGTAGCCAACGCCATGTATTTGTCGGGTCGTCACAACTACTGGGAGGCCTGGAGGGCATGTGGTATGGCTTGGATTTCTGGGCTGGAAATGGGGCACTGGCTCGGATTTGCGCTCGCTAGGGGAGTCATTTCATATGATGGAGGCACGATGGAGGCACTGGCAATGGTGCGCCCATCCAGACCATTTTGCCTCCACATTAGTACTTGCGCTCATATGAGTACGAATGAAAAATGTAAATTGAAATCAACCTCCCTATGCGGTGTAGTTTGCATTCTTCGTAGATACACAACTAGGCTTCACACTTAGCTACTGAGGCACCACAAATAGCAGCAATCAATCTATTGTGAATGAGAGGGACAAAAGCATATCATCAATACCAACGAGTAGTAGACCAATGAACAGCAGACCAACAATGGTGACCAGAGAGCGGCCACGAGACCAAACTGGCTGACAAGCAACAAGAAACAAACGACAAGAAACAAAATGACCAGCAAGCAGGCACTTAGTAGACACGATCCAACAAAACTACTTCGCATTGCCCCCCGAAGCGGTGTCCTGAGCGGCGCACCCACCATCCGATGTCCCCGGCATATTGGACATATTGGCACTTGGGTAACCATTCGGAAACCCAAACGGTTGCTCCCCGAAATAGAATCCTGGCAGATCGTAAGGTGATCTGCCATAACAACCTGGTTGAGGTGCAGCAGCACCACCTTGATGAGCGTGATCCATGTTGGAAAATGTACCCCAACCATTGTATGGGGGAAAGAAAGGGGGCCTGGGATAGCCTTGGAATTGAGGCCCAGGTCCAAGAGGGCCAAACCAACCTGCAGGGGGATAAGGTACATGCTTGTGAGACCCATCAGCACCAATCTCGTGAGCAGACACAGGAGCAGCAGGAGGCCCATTCACGTTACATTGGGATGAGAACCCCAATCCACCAGCCGCCTTGTCCTTCTTCTCTGTGTGAGCGGCAGCAGGGGGGGGAAAGAAAGGGGGGCCAGAATAGCCTTGGAATTGAGGCCTAGGTCCAGGAGGTGTATGATCAGCAGCAGGAGGGCCTCTGGCGGAGTGAACGGACTCCACGTCATGCTGGGAAAATGTGGTAGTGAGTTTAGCCAAAGTGGTGTCCTGTGGCATTGCAGGGGTACTCGAAGGCAAAGGTTCTGGGGCATGGCGGGACAAGGCCTCGGGCAAAAGAACAGGCTGGGAATGTTCCTTGTTGATGGTTTCCTGGATTGCCATGGGCACCTGAGCAGACTTCATTGCATACTCGACAGAGTTACCAGCCAGAGTGACAACCTGGGCAGCATCCGCACATTCCTCGCGCAACAGAGACTTTGCAGAAGGCTGCAACTCCTTGGCATCCACTGACGAAGAGGGGGGACACACTGGCCACTTTTGAAGGCTGAAGGGATCAGTGTCATTGTGGTCCTTGCTGGTTCCAGCTGAGGTCTTCTTGGTCACGAGCCAGGGCTTCGGCCGTTCGCGGGTCGAAACTTTGGCACCAGGTGCGACTGTGGGAGTGATCTTGGAGATGCCACCCTATCAGGACAGATATGCAATGATCAGCATTGAAGACTGTAACCATGGCAACTGAGGCTCACCTCTTCAGGCTTCTCAGACCACGCTGCGATGGAAGCACCATGCGTTTTCCTTGCGGTGCTTTCAGGAGCCTTCTCTTTTTGTTTTGACGTGAGGGACGGCATACACGTGAGCTCGATGATGACATGCTTCTTCGCAGGCCATTGTGATTTGTCGTCCATGGCCTTCGTTTGCGAGAAATTGGCATCACAAGTTTATCTGAGACCTTGGAGTCATCAGAAGTGGTACCCTCTTCATCAGCGTCACTCGCAACTTCATTCTCCATCACCTTCTTCTTCTCGGTGGGAAGGAACTCAGAACCGGAAGCTGAGCTGATATCTTGCACTTGGTCCTTGACATCATCAACAAGAGTCGCAGATGCCCTGTTGACCTGTCGAGGGCGTCCCTTGCGCTCAGGCAAGCGCCTCTTCTTGACCGCAGCTGGAGGCACCTCTTGTGACTCGTCTGAGTCGGTGATGATGATCGTTTCTTTGCCTTTGCCTTTCACAATGGGGATGTCGGAGTCAGAGTTGGTGAGAGTGATTGTCTGAAGCACAGACGCAGCCGGCAATTTCTGCTTCTTGACACGCGTCACAGCCTTAGCAGCTGCGTCAATAAGTTTTCATGGCAGACCTGTCCTATCAGACAACCCATCCACAAACATCCTCTTGGCGAATGCATGTGGTGAGCTATATTCGGGCGGGGCTCCTATGATGACAGGCAAACGGCCTGTGCGCAAGTCGGCTAGCCAGCAATGAGAAAAAAGAGGACGAGAAGTAGGTGAAGCAACATACCGATCCAGGTGAGATTCTGTTCAAAGCACAGCCTGTTCTTGGACGGATTGTTGAAAGTGGTGATGAGAATTGAGCAATCAGCAAGGGAGAGATCGGAAATCCCCTTAGAGCCACTCTTTGAGCGCTGGTGATCTTCTCCCGGGAAGGGCACTGAGTCAGGGAAGTTGTGGCAAACCACCCCGCTGCCTGCCAGTTTGGTGGGCAATGCCTTCCAGGGAAACAGCTTGCATGATGCCCACCAACATCGAACCTTGGCTAGGAACGAAGCACAAAGGGAGGGTATGCATCAAAATCAGCAGGCAAGAAGCAAAGTCTGCAACTCACTTGGGGCAATGACGAATTCGTTGCACACCTGTGAGTGATCCTCCATTTCGTGTATCTCCACGATCTCGACCTCATCGGCAGCGTCAATGTCCTTCAATGGCTTCGAAGACTCTCCAGATGAGCCTTCTTGATGGGCGAGAGCGACATTTGACAATGATACTTTGTTGCTAGGAAATATTAGATTGATCTGGTGATTACACATCTCACGCACTTACTAGATATGCGCTTGAAGTGAGCAAGCATATCATTGTCAGATGCACAACAATGTTCCTGACAAAACTGTAGGGATAACATCATTTAGGAATGTCAGAACAGCATAAATGGCCACTCACATTTTCGGCGCCTGGCGTTGTGAACAGTAAACTGAGGGGACCGTCATTATGTACAACGCTGCCTGCAATGATCATCAGCACCTCAAATCCATGCGCTTTCGCCATTCCTGAGAACTATGCGGGTGTCAGTAGCATACAACGCATCATTTGCCTCTGACATACCGCATGACAATGATTTTCAGCCAGGCGGAAGAAGAGCAACTGTCGGTGACCCATTGTCTTCCCCCCTCGTTCATGGTGATCTCAAGTTCCTCGAACTTCGTCAAGATTTGCTGCCATGTCTTTGGATGGGCCTCTTGGAATAACTTGTAACACAATTTCATTTTCTGCACTGAGAAGCTGTCGTAAGAACCCAACTTCCAGCCACATCCACAGTGTCTCCAAACTTACCTAGGGCCTCTGTGGTGACACCTGCATTGCCCAGTCTGGTGACCTCTGCGTCCTTGTTGGCAGCATGGTACTTCTGGTAAATATTCCAGTAGTTTGTTGCGCAGCTGCGTGAGAACTGCTGCCCAAAACGGTTGAGGACTTGATGGAAGGGCAGCCCGACATGGCCTGCGACATCGCTCAACTGCTTCTGGACATCTTGGAAGGCCTCATCCATTATGGTCTTGGCGCTAGCAGGCGTATGGCCAAGAACATTTCCTTGCAAGTCAGTGTCTTCATCAAGTCCCTCTGCCTCATTAGAACTTACTCCCAAGGATCGCTCAATGCCGATCAGTTTGAGAAATCGGGACCATAATCTTTCCGTACCCTCGCCATCGGTGAGCCCAAGGCCTGGAACCAGTTGCAGGTTGTAAATTAGCTGGCAGGCCCACTCATGGCCATAGGCGTGGATCGCAGTTGTTGCGAAGCAGAGGTGTGAGGTTATGCCAGTGCTGAATATGTTATACTGAAATAATTCGTGTGATCATGTCATAACCTGAATCATTCTGAAGACACACCCATGCGATGGAGTGCTCAATGACACAACCTATGTTGTAGAGAACAGTAATGGTAGCTGTTGGAGGTACGAGTGAGAACAGATGTTCGATGAGAGCGATCGAATACTTTTGCTGCTCGCCAGATGAGTTGATATTGGCGAAAAATAGCGGTATGTCATGGCAACATATCAGCGCCATTATGCCGGTGTCATCATAGCTGTCCATTGATGACTTCTACTACTTGCCATCTGCTGCTTTGTGGGTGGATTCACAATGATCAACTGCTTCGTCAGGTACCCTCACTTGTCTTTTATGTACAGGTCGCTTGCAAGCTTGGTCATGCGTTTGCCTACTGCGTTCACCTGCGACTTGGGGAGGAAAAATTGGGGGTTGTAAAGGATGAGAGTCTCGCCTGCTGAGCGGCGGTGTCGGTGGTGGAAATTGCCATTGGTCGCTATGTGGATATCGCCTCCATCACTGAGAGATTGGCCAAAGGAGTTTCCCCCAAAACAGATGGGACAGCGTTGAAGGAGGAGAGAATCGCAGGACGGGGGGAGAGGGTTCGGAGAGGACAGGACAGAGCTGGGATGACGTACTTCAGGATCAGCTTCGCAAACTGATGGGGTGGGGTATGCTTCCTGAATTAGGGGGTTCTTCCTTGGATTCCCGAGTGGTGGCTTCTAATTCAGGACATGATGGGGGTCTGTTTGTCAATAAGAGTTGGATGCTTCGCTGACGGTCATTTGAGAGAGCGGGGGCGTGGAATTCCATAGCAGATGAGGGGTCGCTGTTCGGGTCATGCTGGGCAATTCACTGGCAGCACTCCGTTAGGGCAGTGTCTAGCCAATGTTCTAGTTCAACTTGGAGAACATCAAACCACTGTATGGCCCGACTGAGGCTGCGTCGAAATGGGTCATGCATGGTTGAGCCCTGTGGGCTTGTTAGTTTGTGTGACCAGTGGACTGGGGTGCCTTACTTCTTTGTCCATCATCTGATAACCACGATGCTTGTAATGCATATGGAGCGCGAGTGCTAATGCGTTGACAGCGTCACACGAACACTCAAAAAGCGCTCAGTAGAATGCGAGTAATTTGATTGATACTGCCATCCGGGGTTGAGACGGGGCCATTGGGAATAGTCCTTGGGAGAATAGCACTTGAGAGAGAGATGTACATGTACACGTTTGTACTGTAATCGTGATAAAATCTGTGAGGTGTTAGCGCTTGCATGAGATGTAGAAGTGAATGAATCTTACAGTCAGTAAACAGTGCGATTATCTCGCTCTTCTTGAACTCACACCTGTTCACAACGGGACAGTATTGCAGGAGGGAACGTGGGTGGCCTCCCAAGGGAGTGCATCAAGTATTCCAGGTAAGGTGGGATGAGAGTGGGGATCATGGCCTGCCACTTATCATACTCTTTGATCTGACATGTAGTGGCGTCACGGTGGAGGGGGGGTTCCAGTTCAATAGGAGGGACATCGCCTTTGGCGTCGTAGTTGAACTCAAAGGGTTGATCGTGTTCAATCTGTGGAGATGGCGGTAGTGCCTGACTGGCTATGTCGAGGGTAGTAGAGGCTTCAGTGGGCATATTGCATTGGTCTTTTCCCTGGCCCAACAGCGCATTGAGTTCGGCTAGAAGGGGTTGGCGCTTGAGATCTCGGCCAGGTATCATCACAGGGGTGGCATTTCGCTTTCGACGGTGGAATCCACGGGAGATGTAAAATGCTGCCCCAGCCCTCTGCTGGTGCTGGCCTGGCCTGCATGGCTGTCAGAGGCATATGGCATATTGGAAGGCGTGGTGGTCGACATGCAAGTTGTTTTGGAAGAGCACGGTGTGGGGGGATAGAAGGCGGATGGCACCGCAGCGAAGCATCCTGACGGCGCATGGATGCAGCATGGTTACTACGTGGCTGTGCTAGAAGCGCTGGCATTGCATCTGCAGAGCAACCACATGGAGTATTGGGTGGCGTTCCATTAGTCAGGTTTATTTTCAGATCCAACCGGAAGTTGCCGAGATCTGGTGCCTGAGGTGCTCTTACCACCATGTCCCAATTCCAATCCTGCATCGACAAGTTCCGTGCCATGACCAACACCGGCTCCGACAAGCCACCAAGCAGCTAGAAGGCCTCGCAAGGTCTGTTCCCGATGATAAGGACAAGCTGGCGGAGGACCAGGAGATCTGGGTGGAGGCATTCGGCAAGGCAATGGTAAGCCGCTCGTATTCGATGATAGCGGCAGCTGATGCAAGATTTGGATAGGACACTTGGGAGAGACACCGCTGTGAGGCCGACAAGCTCTGCATCGACACCGACATCAATGACCAATTCGTGGTCGTGGTCGTGGAGGCCAAGCACACGCAGGCCAAATGGGTGGAGAGGATGGCGATGAGGCTGGCATCCCATGCATCAGCGATGGAGGTGGAGCAGGTGGAGCAGGCAGTGGTACCCACCGCAGAGACGAGGGGGGCTTTGTCCAAGGTGGTGTTGGTCACCTCCTCCACATGCAAGGTGAGTAGCAACGCCGTCGGTCTGTCAAACCAGGCTAACAAGCGTCCAGAGGGTTCGGGAAGAGGACGAGGAGGGCATGGCAGCTGAGTCTGCCACCATCAAGCGCAAGGTCTCGGCGCCGGTGGTGCGACTGGTCAGCAGCAAAGGTGCATGTGAGACATGCAAGAAGGTGGGGGTCGTGGCCGAGTGTGTGTATGGGACCAGCATGGCTTGCGTGCAATGCAAGTCGACCAAGTTGCGCTGCAGCTTGGTGCAAGGGCAGCATGGGCAGAGAAAGCCCACCGAAGCAGTGGGGAGCTCAGCGGTGGTGGTGGTTGTGGTCAAGACGACGAAAAGTAAGTCAGCCATCTCGGTCTTCCCATCCCCAACTCACCGGTTTGATAGGTGGAAGGACGGTTCAGCCTTCGGCCAAGGCCTGCCCCAGCAAAAGGGCTGCCTCGCCCATCAAGGTTGACAAAGAGAGTGAAGACAAGGTGGAGATGACCTTGGCCCAATCAAAGGGGAAGGCACGCACGGTGCCGAAGAAGACCAGCAGCAAGTCAGAGGCAAGGAAGACCCGGGACACTGGGGCATGCCCTCTCAACCACCTCCACTCCTGGCTCTTCCAGATCCAGGTGGAGGTGAAGGAGTTGGAGGTCGAGCACACCATGGTGATGTTGGAGGTGAGCGAGATAGTGGAGGCCCTTGAGGACATGGACTTGTAGGTAGCTTCCCCCCCTCCGTCCTCCACTAGTCCAAGTCAAAAAATGTAATGTACGCTTAAACGAATTGGATTTCGGTATATCGGTGCAAAAAAGAAAAAGAGAGAAAAACAAGGAATAAGAGATGAAACATCGTGAAAAGGGGGTCAAATGAGCAAGGTTAAATGAAATCAATGTCCGGTGTGCGGGGTACTGCCTGACTTGCATTCTTCAGTCTTCTTTCCACCTCTATGCCTACTGGTCTTGGTTTGGTCTAAGTGTCCGTGTCTCGGTATGTTCGGTCTATGAGGTATAAACGGGTGTGTGTCCTGTCACACATTAGAAAGGGAAGGTGTTTGGTATGGGTTTTCGGAGAGACATAAGGAGTAGGAGATGAGGGGGGAAACAGGATATTTTGATGTGTGGCTTTCGGTATATAGTAGAAGGGATGCAGACTGTCTGTGATGACAGTGTTTTTTTTAGTGAGAGATATAGGAGGTAGACGAGAGTCACCGGTCCAATCCCGGGATGGAACAGAGACTATAGTATGATGAGAAAAATCATGAGCATCGGTCCTCAGTGATGTATGCCCAGACTAGTCTGACTCATAAGAGTCTTGGTCTTCTTCGTCGGACTCTTCCATGTCTTCTCCTGTCAGCTTATCCAGGTTTTCATCATCTGTATCTGTGAGTTCAGTGATATGAATAACAGATGAAAGGTGAGGATGGTAGGGGATAAGCCGAAAGGTGGCATACCATAATCTGGATACCGCTCCGTCCAACTCCACCAGTAGGTATGACCCGCTGGTAGTCCAGCGAAGGACCACCATAGGACCTAAGTACAGAGGCTTCGTTTTTCAGTTGAGCTCCTTCTCGATTCGGATATTTTGGACTAAGACCAGGCCTCCTGCCCGAAAGTCAAAGTCCTTGATCCAGTTCTTGCAAGTGGCCTCAAAGTGCTTGACAGACTCGAACCGAGCCTTTAGGACATGCTCATGGATTGACTCCAGGTCCTCCTGACACTTTTGGAGCTGGCAGGCTCTCCAAGCGATCAGTCCGGATGAGGAGAGGAGTTCAGTGTCTGGGGGAGGAATGAGAAATGTTGCTTTGACGAGATCAAAAGGAAATAATGGCTCGACACCGTGAACCATAAAGTATGGGGACAAACCAGTAGACCGAAGCACAGTCACGCGCTCGGCCCAAAAGACCGAGTGAGCAGCAGTATGCCAGCAGAACTCCCCCCCCCCAGGGTGCTTTTGATGATGGCCTCCCGGATATCAAGGTGATGCCGCTCAACCACACCATTAGCCTGGGAGTTATAGGGGGAGATGTGTATATGCCAAATATTGTATCAGTCGGCGAGGACATTGAGAGCCTGAACAAAGGCTGGGCTGTTGTCAGTGATAATCTCAGCCAAAGCACCCCAATGACAGAGAATATCTTCAAAAATAAAGGAAGCGAGGGTGGAGGCATTCTCAGAATCCAACATCCGCCACCCGGGGTAAGTGGTCAACGCACAGCAAGCTTGAACAATATACCAATAACCGGCAGACCGAGGCATCACCATCTTGTCTAGATGGACCTTGCAAAACAAGCCACTGATAACCAGCATGGTAGGAGGAATATGTAAATGATGAGTCTGGCAAATTTGGCACTCGTGACAGGTTCAGACGAACCACTTGACATCTTCAACCAGCATCAGCCACCAGAAGTGGAGCAGAAGCCGGGTCCAGACTGTAAAGACATCTTTGTGCCCGAGGTCATCATGAGCCTCCTTGATTAGTCCCAAACACTGGTGTTCAGGTACTACCAACTGGTGGCAACCATGCAGTTCTCAGCACCATAGGCTGCCATGGAGGAGGAAGAATTTTGTCGCTGAGTTAATGAACGAGTGAAACTCTATGTCAGAAAGATCAGCCAGTCAAGCATGAGTCTTGAGAAAGCCATGGATCAAGCGAATCCGGGTTTCTCTCGCGATGGCCCTGGTAGACCAAGGTATAGTGGGAGAGTCCGGCTTGGTGACAGGCTTGGAAGCGGAGGAGTGAAGGACAAAAGAATATGACTGAACAAAGAACGGCGGAGGAATGGGTAAGAGGAGGAAGCAACCCGACGCTGAGGGGACAGAGAGCGGTAGGGAAGGGAAACAAAGACCTGAATGTGCAGAGCATGGCATGGTAGAAGAAGGCAATAACCAATCATTGAGTAAGGTAACACGAAAGGAGTAAGAATTGTCCAACCAATCCTCAAAATCATCTGTATCTGGAGGATCGTCATCCGAGGGTGGCCGACGTGATAGTCCATCCGGACTGGTGTGTCGGTCTGCGGAAATGTGACAAAGTTCAAAATGAAACAATAGTATACCGGCAATCCACCAATTAATGGTCGCATTTGGTTGCAAATTGGGGTTGTTAATCATGCCTTTGACATATTTGGCGTCCATTTCTACAACAAGGTTAGTGACTCCAAAGATGAATACCCGGACTGCTTAAGGAGAGCAGAACAGTCCATACAGCTCGAGCTTAGCCTGGGAATACCGGCTTTCTATGCTCGTGAGGCTGATAGAGCCAAAGTGGTTCAGGTAGCGCTTGTCATCCTCCCCTTCCTGTGACAGAATGAAGCTGACTGTGATGACCTAGGTGTCTACAGCAAGTATAACCTCTCGGCTGGACTCATAGTCCAAGTGGCAAAGTGCTGGAGACTGAATGATTTCATCCTTCAGACAAATCATTGCGGCGCGCTGGGCCTCACCCCACTCAAAGGGGATGCCCTTTCACGTCAGTCCAACTAGTGGTCTAGCAATAGCAGCAAAATTTCGAATAAAAATCCAAAGCACGCCGCAGGTCCCTAAGAACCCACGAACTTGCATAAGATTCTCGCATTCCGGCCAATCCCTGATCTTCTGGATTTTAGCCTCATGCGGAACCCGACCTTTGGAGGTGCACTTGTGACTGACAATGGTGGAGTCCAGAGCAGCAAGGATGAATTTCTTAGCCAAAAGGGTTGCATTAACATTTTGGAGGCGTTGGAGGATTCTGTGGACAACAGTGAGATGTTTCCAGATAAATAACCTGATGCCTGGGTTCTCCGGTATCGTCTCGTACAAGCCGTCCGGTCATTGGTACCAGGATGTCTCGGACTTCACCGGCAAGTCATCGATGAACGGCATGGTGTGGTGTGGTATCTTGTCCGGGAGAATGAATGCCATGTCGGCCTGGTAAATCTGGACAGTGTTAGTATGTCCCATCGGTAGAGTAGTAAGATGATGTGGTCTGAGGGGACTGTTAAACATAGTCATATCTCCGGAGTCCACATGTGACGGACGTTGGTTGTATCCGGCGAATAAGTCCATCATGCTGTAGACTGCATACCCACCAAATGACTTGGCTAGGTGCTCTACAAAGGGGGGGACCGAAGAATCCCAGATGGTGACAGCATTGAGAGGCTGAAGGTTGTGCACAAGCCGAAGCGTCTTACTGTCGTGTTTGAGCATGCAGAACCAGCATGACTGGTAAGCTGCAGCAGACAGTTCGTACACACCAGAGGCGATATGGTCTTTGATAATCTGAATGGCTTGATCCCAGGATGAAGGTGGAATAGGAATGTTTCAGAGTATCCATGGTGTATGGGGGACGGTAGGTATCTTGACCGGTGGAAAGTATCAATTGTCTAATCGGCCGCACTCAGTAGTGGTCCATGCGAAAGCGGTCTCATGATTGAGAACCATCCACCGGACCAGCTTGACCTCTTCGGGCCACAGCCATTGGGCCGGGTCGAGGTTGAGTGCATCGGCACATTCCTGTGTGAATCTTTGTCTGGGGATGAAGTCCGGGGGATTATTTGGTAAGGGTAAAAGACCAGCCAGAGGATCATCAGGTAACCGGCGGAGCACACAGTACTCCTCCTCAAGAGGAGCCAGTACTGGCCGGACCTTTTTGGCTACGGGCTTGTAAGCAAGTGAGTGAGAAGTAAAATCGAAGGAATAGGTATCAAGAAGGGCGGAAACATGAGATGGAGAAAGAGCCGATTGAGTAGAAGAGAGAAAAGGATATGCCGAGGATGGCACATAGTGAGATAGGTTCAGGGCCCAGAGTGGCCCCCAGTCTAACAATGCTGAAACAGAAAAAGAAGTAGATGAAGTGGGAGAATAGTTCAAATGGGGCTCTCCCCGACCTTTCGGTGGATCATTAATGTCTAAAAACCCATTTCAACAACAGACTGGTGGCTAGAACAGAATAGTCCATGCTGGCAATGTGGACATCCTTCGGTCCAAGCTCGAGTGGGTAACTTGTATGCCTTTCCCGAGTTGGGGTCACGAAGCGTGATCGTCTGAGAGCCGTCCAGAAAGTCTTCAGTAGAAGTGCTGAGTAAACAATGGAAGGGTCGTCCAAGCAATAAGTCAAAATTAGCTCTCAGGACTACCTGCACCTGTAAGCAAATCTCGCTGGCACAGAAGTCCAGGCAGAGATTTTCAACAACACTGAGGGTAGACTTGGTACTGGTGTTGGCATTAGACATTGTCATTACATGGTTGGACCGAACTGGTAGACCGAGGTCTTCCCACACCTGCTTGGGCATGGCGACTATCTCAGAGCCCGAGTCAAGGACTCTGAGGATAGACCGACCAGTTCTGACAATCTTTGCTTCTAGAGACCGAAGCGGCACTGAGTGGTGCGCCACGATTAGTCCATCGTCACTTCGGTGCACGTGGTCACCAAAGGCTTGGTCTACCTTGCCGGGGTCACATCCAGCGAGCTCGTTGACCTGTACAGTGTTAGTGGAGACAGGGATATGCTTTGCCATAGATCAGTCCTTGAGTTGCTTGCGGACTTTGGGAGCCACTGCAATGAGCTCTCGCACCGGAACCGGTACGGTGGTTGCAAGAACTCGATCTAAGAGGTGCTTCAGAGTGGTCTCATCTTCTAGAGGGAATGAATATCTAAATTGTCCTTGGGGGTTGAAGGAGGAGGAGTTAGTGGGATCATTTCGGAATGGATTAGAGGTAGATGGTGGCATTGAAGAGGGGGGTCTGTTCACTACTGGAGCAGGGACCTTTGGAGAAATTGCCAACTTAGACCGCATGGCCTCAATTGCTAGTGAAATGACTTCCTCAGCCACCAATGCAGCCTGAGGGCCTGGATGATTGGTCTTTCAAGCTGGCATCTCAACACCGTCAAATTGGACTCGCTTCCCTTTGTCCTTCCTATCAACCTGGAAAGCAGCCCAAGCATTGGCAATGTATGCCTGAAAATCAGGATCAGTAAAAGCAGGGTCTGACTCTTTGTCCAAGTCCTTATCAACAGGAGCCATGAAGACCGAAGGTTCAATGTCTAAAATTGCATCGGTAGTTGAGTTGGTGACCAAGAATATGCCAGAAGTGACAACAGAGGAAGAGGGTGCTGGTGCCAAGGCAGGCAGCTGGTCTAAGCATTCCCAGAGGCAATGAGTGCCCTGAACGCGCAGAATCCGCTGGCCGTCTGGAAGGTACAGACGACCATCGGTACCTCAGCTGGCCTTCCCAGCCTGGATATAGCCTTCTACAAGGGGGCAACTCCCTATAAAATGGAAGGGATCAGTGCAGAATGCGCTGTAAAGATAATAGAATGGCTGGGAGGACTAAGGGTGTAAGACACACTTGCCCTGAGCCATTAAAGGGAAGAGGGGAGGTGAGGTACTTCGCCCCTAAAGGGACTCAAGGTAAGGGAGGAGTCGGGAGAAAGTCCAAAGCCGAAGGATTAAGTGCAGAGGATAGTCCGGGGAGCGACCGGAGCGCAAGACGAAGGGAATGAGAGCGGGATACAGTGATGGTGATGGTGAACAGTGCGGTAGACGGTGAACAGTATGAGGGACGAGTGGTCCGAACAATTCGTGAATCCAACCCAAAGTGTGTTTCAAATCCTAAGTACAAGGCTTTATAGTCCGGGTATACCTGAGACTGTCAAACTCAAGATAGCTGTCAAGTTCAAGGGAAACGAGTAAAAGGGGTCAGGTACCGGGCCCGAGACCGAGACCGATGTCTAACCATGTGCTTTCGGCACCAGAGAGACCGACCGGGGGCCGATGGTACCGAGAGGAAGCGAAGCCGTAACGTACTAACAATATAAACCAAATAGTCCAGACGTGCTCAGCATGGTCCAGTATAAATCGAGGCCGGTCTTACCAACTAGAAAGGAGTTCGGAGCGAATGGATAACAGTAAGGCAGTCGGGTGAAAGGTAAAAGGGGTGGAATATAAGCACAGAGACGTACGGGTCTCTACAGCGCAGTCCCGATGGGCGGTACGTTGGAGGTTAATCTGCTCTTGCTTGACCACTGAAGCAGCGGTACGTGTAGCGGTTCGTGGAGCAACCGGAGTGGGAACCGGTGCTGCCCAAGCCGGGTAGTATGGCTGGATGGAAGGCGTGCCAGCAGCTGGTGCAGCTATAAGAGGATGGAGGGCAGAACCGGTAAGGAGGAATTGAGTAGCCTCAACGATGTCAGCGATTGGATATGGGTCGGAAGGATGATGAGTGGATTTGATGATGAGCAGGCATTGGCAGACTTGAGTCTCAAGGTCAGCTGGCAGACCAGATAGGAACAATGCGTCTCAGTCTAAGTCTGAGAGTTCACAGCCATTGATGAGGATCCGGGTGATCTTCAGAAACTTGTGCTGATATTCACCGAGGTCTTCTAAGGTGCGCATCAGTTTGGCCCGAAACTCCTGGACCAAATATTGGATATTGACCTGACAGTATCGGTTGGCGCCTTTGCAACCGGGGTACAACTTCTTGACTGCCTGAGCGAAGTTCGCCCAGTCCGGTGGGTTAGCAGTAACCTCATCTAGAAGCTCCCAGCCTTCCGCTTCTTCGAGGTCAGCATACCTGATAGCAGCATGGATCTTCTCTAAGTCCATGATACTGGCCGCTGTGCTGAGTATGTCGACATCCTCGAGGAAGCGCAGCAATAAGGCTGGGGTCTTTCCATCAAACTTTGGAGCATTCTGGGTACCACGGAGCGGCATCTGAGGGGCTGGGTTAGCCATAGGATGATTTTGGACAGGAAGATTTTGAGTGTTAGTAGATTGTGCAGGAGGAGGAAGGATAATATTAGATGGTGTGGATGTTGGTCCAAGATGGAGGGCAAAAGCCAACGACGGTGGAGCTAGGGCCGAAGGGTTTTCTTGCGAGCCCAGGTTAGTCGGAAATGATAGACCAGAGGGGTCAAGAAGATAGGAGAGCGATGGGGAAGTAGAATCAGATGATGAGGGCAATGGTGAGGATGAAGACAACGAAGACTCCAGACTTGCAGTGAGAGGAGAGAGAGAAGAAGAAAAATAGGAGGTGAGGTGCGACTCCCCAATCCGTTGTTGTGGAGTTGAGTGGATATACGCTCTGGGCAGTTGCTTAGATTCGTTTCATCGGCTAAATTTTCTTGAAAGGGGGCGTCACTGGTAGTTTCAGTCTCTGACGTCTCTTTAGACGCTGCTGTCGGGATGTCAGCTAATTTTGGGGAAAGACTCCGGAAGGGTGGCGTGCTAAGCCAATCAGGTTGATTGACAGCTGACAGGTCAAAGTTGTTGTCTGGCAATGGACTGAGGTCCAACCCGGATACCTCAGGAAGATTGGACCGGTTGTGATAGGCGTCAATAGAAGCGACGGGCTGAAAGAGAGGTGAGTCATTGGGGCCGATCTGTAAGGTTCGGAACTGCTGAAGAAGATTTTCTAATTCTTGGTATTGTGTGGTCAGCCAAAGACTTCTCCTGGAACCCTTGGATGAGTCCCTCATGGTGGGCTCCAGTTGTAAAGTTGATAGAACGGCTGGGAGGACTAAGGGTGTAAAACACACTTGCCCTGGGCTGTCAAAGGGAAGAGGGAAGGTGAGATACTTCGCCCCTAAAGGGACTCAAGGTAAGGGACGAGTCGGGAGAAAGTCCAAGGCAAAAGGATAAAGTGCAGAGGGTAGTCCAAGGGGGGGGGAGGCGACCGGAGCGCCAGACTGGAGGTCCGAAATTCACAAGACAAAGGGAGCGAGAGCGGGATATGGTGACAGTAACAGTGAGCGGTGTGGTAGACGGTGAATGGTACGAGGGACGAGTGGTTTGAACAGTTCGTGAATCCAACCAAAAGTGTGTTTCAATTCCTAAGTACAAGGCTTTATAGTCCGGGGATACCTGAGACTGTCAACTCAAGAAAGCTGTCAAGTCCAAGGGAAATCAATAAAAGGGGTCAGGTACCGGGTCCAAGACCGATGTCTAACCAGATGCTTTCGGCACCGGAAAGACCGATCAGAGACTGATGGTACTGATAGAAAGTGATGTGGTAACGTACTAACAATGTAAACCAAGTAGTCCAGATGCACTTGGCATGGTCCAGTATACATAAACCGATACCAGTCTTAGCAACTAAAAAATGTTCGGAGCGAAGGGAAATGGTAAGGCAGTCGGGTGAAAGGTAAAAGGGGTGGAATATAAGCACAGAGACATACGAGTCTCTACAATGTGTTCTGTCAATGTTATACACCAGGACTGCATTAGATAGCGGGGTAAAGGGAAGTTTCATTTTCTGAGCATAGGCCTTGTCAATGTAAATAGTATTGGGTGTGGCGACTAGGGGAGATTTCTATGGTCAAGGTTATATCTTGATTGCTAAAGGAGCGAATACAAGCATTATCTGGGATTGAGCTAGAGGTGTGAGTATGTATAAGCGGAATTAAGCACCAGTTTGGAGCCCCAGCCAAGCTCCAAATCAATTGGAGACCCCCCTCGACTATGATAATTTAGACTATGATACTCACTAGATACTTTGGCAACTGGAACACCCAGATCATTCAAGTTGCTTTGCCTTTTCCCTTATCTTTAGGGGTATCCTCTTTGGTTGCTCTGATCTTCCTGGATTTAGAGCAGGCCTTCTTGTGATCTCCTCGAGACCAGTGGCATTCTCGACATTTGGTCAATGATCTAGAGCAGTCTTTACCGAGATGTCCATCTGCACCATAGTTGAAGCATCCAGTGAAGCGCTTTGCTTTTCCTTTGGAGAATACATCGATGTGTTCCTCATCTTCACTTTCATCCCAACTCTCGTTTACCGTTCCAATGTCCATGGTGTTTGGGTCAGGGGTTGCTCTTTGGGATTGGAAGCGAGATGATGAGCCGGTCATAGGGAAAAAGCCTGTTCTTCCTTTGTGGAGGAAGTTTATGGTTTCCATCATTTCTCCGATTGTGCGCACTGATTCAAGATAGGCATATACATCAGTGCTAGACCTCTTTCCTTCTCGGATGATCTGATCTTGGATTTCGGCATTCATATTCTGTTCAAGAATGTCTATAGCATGAGAATGCCCGATTCCTGCATCCTTAACGTACTTGGTAAAGAGATCGACATAGTCACACAATCGGGTGTTTCCTTGTTTGAGCTTCCAGAGTTTTTGTCTGGCCCAATATGGTCTTGCGGTTGGTTGGTACTGTTTGACTATGTCCACTTCAAGCTCAGTCCATGTGTAGGCTCCTCCTTTCTCAAGTTGTTGAGCAGAAAAGGTTTCCGCTTTCTGTTTCATTCAGGAGAGTACCACTACTACAGTGTCATAGGACTTAGGGGGATGGTTGGGTGATTGATGTTGAGCCAAGTTTTCATCTTTAACCACCATTCTTCAAAGTGACTGATCTCTCCGTTGAAGTTGCCCAGGTCAGCGAATACTTTCACTTTCTTTGAGGTCCCACTGGTTGGTGGTGCAGCCAGACCTCCTAGTGCTAGTGTGGCTATAACATGGGCGGACACTTTCTGCAGTTCTGTCTCTAACATTAGAGAGTAGGAGTTGATCACTTGAAACTGATCTCCCAAGAATTTGAACTGTGCATCAAGATTGGGTAGCTGATAGAGGTCGTTCATGAACTGACCAAGGTTGAAGTTGCGGGGGTTGTAGTTAGCCATGATGGGAAGAAAAAGCTTAGATTAGATTACAAGCAAATCAAGCGGATTAGTAGCTAGACTAGAAAGAAATTTACTCCGTGTTCTCGAAGTTACCAAGATCTGGAATCTCCTCATTAGTGTTTATCTCCCACTCATCTTGCTGTTCTTCTTCAACTGGTGTTTCTTCGAGTTCCGGAATACTTGGGTGCGGGGTGTCAGCGTGGAAGGGGTACCTGTTACGCCTGACTCGGGTAGAGGCAAACGTAGACTCAAAGATAGCAAGGGCGGATGATCCCTGAAGGGCATCTTCAAGGGGCAAGGATGCTGGGGGCTTCCACAGCAACTCCTGGCGACAGACGGTCGCTTAGGGAGTTCAAGGTAAGGTTTTACAAGGAGCGCACACTCCAAAGTAGTGCGATGACTTATAGAAGTCCAGGGAGATTGAGTAGATTAAAGTTAGGAGAGATACAAGGTGTGTCGTCTACTTAAATAGGTGGAGACGCGGCGCACAGACCAAGCGGTGTCCTAAGCACAAAAGCCAAGGTGGATATAAAGGGAGCTGGGCTGTCCAATAGAAGTGAAAAGGCTGTGTAGCGAGTTACGCATGAACAGGAAGGACGTCCGTATAAAGTATAAGGAAACAGAATAAGGGAACCATGCATAGCGCGTAGATTAGAAGCTATGTTTAGGCGGAAGGCGTTCCATTGGAACGGTGCGAAGGAAGATAAGTGAGTCAGCAGACGAGCGATGTAAGAAAAGAAAAGAAAAGAAAAGAACAATCGTAACAGTACCTGTTTGCTTCTTCAAACTGGGTGCGGAAGTTCCAGGCAAAGAGACATCCTGCAATCTCTCTGATCTGGTTGATATTCACATAGTTGAATACCCAGTCGATCCACTCGGGTGTTGAGGTATGGGGTTGGTTTTCAGCAGGGGTCCAATCATCTGTGTGGTTCCAACCATCTTCATTTCCCCAATTATCCTGATTTCCCCAATTATTGTTGGTTGCCTCATGATGTTCCTCTGGTGTTATGTAGGCGATTTGAGAGGGGTCGGAGATGGCAAAGGAAAGGATTGTGTTGTTTCGATAAAAGTCAATATTCATTGGTTGACCTGTGGGTACTGCTCAGCAGATAAGGACTGCAAGAAATAAGAGAATGACTATGAACAAGTAAGAAGAGGCAATGAGGTACTGGTTTATGCAGGCTTACGGATGGTGCAAGTAGTTTGTTTCTTGAGACAACACGATGTCTTCAAGATGCAGTGATAGGGGGAATTAGGTGTTCAAGATTTGCCCAATTTGCGTTTGGTAAGAGATGTGACATGAGATTGGAAGCACTTCTTTTGATCCAGTGTTAATCTCCAATGTTAATTAACTCGATCCAGATCTAGCTTGACAATGACTGATCTGTTTCGTCCTCAAGGATCACATGAGGTCCTCGGACGTATGGAGATGGGTTGCGTGGCCTAGGCACGTGTATTGGGGGTTCAAAGCTAGGTACTCTTTGTAAGCTAGGTACGACGCAGCTAGTGGCAAGTGTAAACTTCACGGTAATGTGCAGGTAGCCTAAGAGATTCTCTAGGCCAAAGAGGAGTGATACGGTTATGTAGAAAAGCATGAGGGGGAGCGCCTCTAAACCAGCAGCGAGGTACAAGATTAGGAAAAGGGGGATGGCAGGGCGGAATTCTCTTTTCACGATTAAGTCTTTCTTCAACTCTTGCTCTGGCCTCGAGGACTCTCTGCCAAATCTGTTCTCTCTGTTCCTCATCTGCTCTCTGCTGAAGGCCAAGCTGTAGTCCTTCTCTAATAAGATCCAAGACTTCTGATGATAGGAATACTTGGTGTAGAGCGTTACCGATAGGATTGTTATACGTCTCAGAACTTGCGGAGGAGGGGACGAGGGTGGTGTCAGTTGTGACTCCATGATTGTAGACTGGTCTCCAGTCAATGGGTTGTGCTAATGGAGTGGGCAATCTTATAATAGATGCCGGGTGGTAAGTTGAATCAGACGAATTGCCTCTTCAGTAATGCAAGAAGCAGTGTGGGGGCGAGTGGGTATGGTAAGACGAGAGCCTACTAGATGGCCTCAAGGAAGAACTAGCACTAGGGTACTGTACACTAGGGAGTGGGTTTCACTCTCCTCTCTTGATCTCCTTGTCTGCAGATGTATGCAGGGGGATCGCAATAGGGAACTCTTCCTTCTTGATAACGATAGCCACTAGAGGGAGGTGATTAGCTGTGAGCCTTGTGTAATGATGGCGAAGGGGTCCTACTAGCAAGCAAGGGCTAGAAGCAGTTGGATAGCTGATCCAAAGGCTTGTTAGAAGTCTTGTCCTAATGAAACAACCAACACTCACTAATAGCGCTAGTAGTTCAAGTAGTGACAATAGAGGTAGGCACCTCGCCTGCTACACTCCATATCGTCCCAGATATACAACGCCATATCCCATCGTGTCAGGGATGCCGCCAAGTTTCACGAAGTACAATTGGGCGTCCTCACCAGTGCCCTTGCAGGATGCACCGCCCAGACCACCCCCATGAAGAACCGCTGGCAATGCGCCGTGGACAGGGCCCACATCGCTCTCCCCCACCAACAATTCGCAGAGAAGGTTGAGGGCGACAATCAGCCCCAGTCCATGCGCTTCGAGAACACCTACCAGCTCGACGTACAGAGCCTCCCTGCCACAAAGAAATTCGGCGAGTCAGTCTCTTCCCCCCTCCCTCTCCATGCACATTTCCTGACACGTTCAAAATGTGCGCGCTGGCCTTGTGCACCACACCTCTCTGGCCCGTGTCCTGAAATGGGCAGTGGCACCTCATGCTCGCTTTTCTCACCCTCTTCTTTCACAGTGTCGTCTTCAGAGAAGTCATCAAGCCCCTCGCCAGGACGTGGGCCCATGCCTCCGTCCTCAGACCCATCAAGGATGTCTGTGTTGTGTTCAAAAAGGACGTGCGTGCTTCCGTTTTGTCCTTTCACCCCCCCCCAAACAGCTCATCAGAAACTTACCATAGGTCGTTCCTGACCTGTTCCAGTGTGCCACGTATCCGCTCACGTGTCTCATAGAACATCTCTGGGCCTCCGTTGAACCCGTCCTCAGACCCGGACATGTCGTCGACCCATGCGCCCTCGAGATGGTCGCCATGCTCGAACGCACCCTCAACTATGCCCACACCGGCAGTGCCCACGTGCTGACCTGCACCCTCATGGACCGTGCCTGGCTCAGACTCTCCGTCCTCAACGATGGCCTCCCCTGCATCGCTGACACCTTCATTCCTGCTGGGTCCCTCTCCATGGGCATCGTCACCGTGCAGAGGGACAGATGGCCCATCCATCCCATCACTCGACTCCTGCTCACCGCCTCTCAGCGCTCCCAGGAGCTCACCTATGGCAAGGGCCACTTTGCGGTGAGCCCCCTCCGTTCGCACATTTCCTGCTCTGATGCCCGCCCCCTCAGGTCAGAGCTATCTCGCAGCCTTCACCATCGCCGTCGCCATGGAGCACATGCCCCACGAGGGGTATCCCAACCACCAGGAGGACGACGGCCTCCGTCTTGCCAGCTACGCCGCAGAGGTCGCCCTCAGGAGTCTCGTCAGGAACATGACCACCCTCGTGCAGAACGCTGTCCTGGAGGAGCTCACCCCCATCATCACTGAAGGGGGACCAGACGCTGCTGTCGCCCGAAAGCACAAAAGAGCACTCGCCGCTTGGCTGGACTGCCCCCATCCGCTCTCCATCGACAATGACACCCTGCCCCTTCTCCTTGAGGCGGTCGTTGTGCCCCTCGACGGTGACATGGTGCTCGGAAAATCTAAGCCCGACAGCATGCCCCTTGCGCAATTCATCAAGGACCTCATGACCCACTGCGACAAGGACCGCCCACAGCGCTGCCTGCCGTTCGTCGCAGACGGACACTTTCTGCATGTTGCCCGCGCAGCCATACGGGAGGTCATCTCGTTCGCTCGCACTCGTCTTGGCTTCAAGAAGGAGGACGTTGATGCCCTCGTCGAAGGAGGCTTCGTGGCAGCCTGTCACCGCCTCAGAATCCACCAGGTGCTGTGGTCCGCCCTGCCAGCACCCGGGCCGGGTGCGCCTTCCCGAAGGGTGGTCCACAACGTCTGGATGAGGTTGGGTTCAAAGGACCCCAAGAGGCCTCCTGCCTCCACTGCAGCATCAGCAGGGACCCGGACGTCCGCAGCGCTCACCCGTCAAACGTCACTCAGGATGGTCGCAGCTGAGCCCATCGGCGCTTGGTCCATCATGGAGGTCAAACTGAAGACATTCCACTCTGTGTTGCACAAGACCGTGCTGCCGAATGAGCACCTCGTGACAGGTGGCCCGGAGGAACAGGGCATTGAGCCCTACATTAATTTAAGGGGGTCTAATCTAATATGGTCAGGGTTAACGCTAGGTTAGAGTACCTCAATCATCCCACATTTTGAAAAACAGAGTGCCAGCTGGGATGATGTCAGCCTCAAAAACTGAGTATAACAATATATACAACACAGTGTTTGAATGAATACAGCAAATATATGTTGACTCATCCACAGCATACAAAGTATCGTAAACACACATCCTCACGCAAATCCGCTTATGGCGCATTTGCATGAGAAACTTTACACACACAAGCAAACACAAACGAATCAGAGTTCCATCATGTACAAGGTAAATGTCATATACATACATGAAGCAAACGATGTCAATATTGTACAATAAATGAGTATTCTAGTACATTTTTGCAATGGGTTTAGCATTCAAGCTCCCTTCAGGCTACATTTCATACCATGGTTCGCGCACTTCATGGGTAAAATTATATGCGCCATACTTACTATACCATCTGTTTTTTGTAAATAGGTAAGGATTAAGGCCATGTGTTGAGGGCCATTTTCAAATGCGCAGTAGGGAGCATCTCATCAACCTTTTTTTTCAGCTTTCAAACGACCCCTTAATCACCCAAATCGCTCAAGAAATGAATGAGTTATGATCAAAATATCTATTTTCAATCAAAATATCATCTAATCCAAATTTCAGGGGGTTATCCACATAAGGAATACAAGGGCTTATCAGCCATGGATTGATGCTTATGTAAGCATTCAAACGACCACTTGGTCATGCAATTCTATTAAGAAATCCTACACTTTTCGTAGACTTTCCTATGCTTTGACTACACTTTGGTACATTTATTACACTTTTCTTTGACAAAATCCTACACTTTCACTACACTATTTTCCTAGACTCTGACCTTACCCTTTCGCTACACTTGGTACATTTTCGCTACACTCACTACGCTTTACTATGCTTTACTATGCTTTTTTTGCTACACTTTGCTACACTTTGGTACATTTCCTACACTTTACTACGCTTTTTTATGACCAAATCCTACACTTTCAGTACACTATTTTTGTAGACTCTGACCTACACTCTTTGCTACACTGACTACGCTTTACTACGCTTTTTTTTGCTACACTTGCCTACACTTTGGTACATTTCCTACACTTTTGGTGACCAAATCCTACGCTTTTGGTACACTATTTTCGTAGACTCTGACCTAAGCCTTTCCTACACTTTTCAAGTGTTGATGCCACTAGCATTATTAGGATTTTGAACAACTTGAAGCCTACACTT